>AP025074.1:2485493-2577594 GCA_036186865.1 Eustoma russellianum | reverse complement strand
AAGTGGTATTCAGTGCGATTAGCATCGGTTGGTGTTGAATCATAAGACTGCTCACATCTCGTTACGTCCTTCTCCGCTCTTTCAACTGCATCAAAAATATTTCCAAACACAGTCTTATTCCATATGATAAGCTGCTGCTTGAGTTGATGCAGTTTGCTGTAAAATCCTCTCATACCACCTGTTGTTCGGAAAGAGTTCCACTGATGGGTAACATAATGATGAAAATCGTGATGTGTAGACCACACATCTAAATATCTAAATGCTGATTTCGTCGAAGATGATGTAGATGTACACTCTAAGAAAATAGGCGAGTGGTCCGATGTAGTCCGATTAAGATGTTGATATTGCACAGATCCAAAAAGGTTAAAAAATTGTGATGTGCACATATATCTACCCATCGACGGCTTACTCTGCCTAAACCTCTTCCATCACTCCATGTGTATGGAGCACCTTGAAAACTAATGGGCTGTAAAGAGCTTGCAGAAACAAAGTCGTTGAAATCTTGCAAGCTTCGCAGTGTTGGCACAGAACGACCATGATGCTCATCCAATGTTAAAAAGGTATTAAAATCTCCTCCAATAAGCCATGGATGATTCATAGCTGCTTGAAATGAGATTAAATCGTCCCACAATGGTTTCCTAGCAGCTACTGTGTGCAATGCATATACTACTGTACACCAAAATACATCACCAGTTGTGAGCCAATGAAAGTTAAGCGAGTGATTTTGTACCCCTGATCTTTGCGCTTCTAATTGTAATTGCGACTGACACCAAAATATCCAGATTTTGTCTTCATTAACTAACAATGCCTGAGTAAAGCCCAGTTGAAGACGGTATGATGTTAATGCAGTAGACCTGTTCTTCGGCTCAATAACCACTAGCACATGAAAATTATATTGTCTATTTAAAGTAATCAGTCGAGAGATGGAGGTCCTAATGCCTCGGACATTCCAAACTAGTATCTTCATTGATCAGATAGAGCTTCAAAAGAGTTAGAGAGAGCTGCACGTGATCTAGTAAGCGGAGGGGATGATGGATCAACGACTCTATTTTGACGTCTGAGTAGACGCGGTGGGACTTGAAAGTCCAAGTCTGGCTGAACAGCCACTGGAGATACAGGCTGAGAATCTGATAACAATTGCGCCTCTCGATGACCAGCATCTATTATTATGGACTGCACTATATTTGAAATCTGGTCTTTATATAACTCTTCAGATGAACGGCCCAATGTGGAACTTTGTTGTTCATCATCCGCAATTGTCAATGGCCTATGTGGAGTAATTGGATAAGCATTTACTATAGCATCATCAATACCTCTCAATCGAGTTATATCCTGTTCTTCAGTGACTGAGAATTTCGCTAATAAATCTGGTGATTGAAAACTTTTGTGCGCAGCCTGAGAAGGCAATTGTACAAGCGTATGAGCTTGTGACTCTAAAATTGGCTCTGTAGCCGTACCTTTTTGGGCGTCCATCGTTGAGCCTGATTTATTTTTGGTGGAGGTTTTGAGATCGTAGGTTGTATTTCTGGTACCGCGACAGCATGCTGATCATCATCAACTCCACACGTATCTTGTTTATGTCCTAACCGCGAGCAACGTGAACAATATAACGGCAGATCCTCGTAAAGCACTGTTTGCTAAGACATCTTTTTGAAAGCTGAATATATACACGTCCAGGCAACTCCTGCGATACATCAAGTTCGACGCATAATCGGGCTACAGAAGGCCGTAAATGCTCAGACGTGGCATTATCTAATTTCATGGGCGTGCCTATCATCCTGCCAATCTGAAATAATGCCTCCTTGTTATGAAAGTGTACCGGTAAGCCCGGCAAAGAAATCCAAACGGGAACGATGGGAACATCAATCTTTGGATCGTAATCAGGCGTCCATTTTGTGACTCGCATATATTTACCCGATATCATCCAACTTTGACGTGCAAAACATCGTAAGTAATCTTGCTCTTTTGCAAAATGTAGAAGAACATGATTGGAATCAAGTAAACCCACCCGCACTGTGCTGCTGAATCCAATTCTATCAATGGCCGCACGAATAGTAGCCGATGGTGGCCGACCATACCAAAAAGTTCCCACAAGCGAAAACCTGTATAGCTCTGCCAAGAGAGAAACTTCTTCATCCGAGAAGGAGATCATAGGACTACCCTTGTATCGATGAATTATTTTATCGGCAATTGCAGGCGTGGATGAAGTTTGAAATAAAGAAGCGAAAGTTGGCATCTTTCCTGCCTGATGCGTTTGATCGCTATTCATGATCACGGCAAGACAATCAATATGATATTGTATATATACATATATACACATCTATATATGTATGTATGTAAGTATGTAAATTTATTTATGCATGCATACAACAACAAAAACAACATTACCTGTTGCCTTAGAGGCTCCCACCTATGGTGGGATATGGGGGTCAGATGTACGCAACCATACTCATGCGTTAGAAACACACAAAGGTTGTTTCTCGATAACCTATAATGATGCGATATTTATGGATGTATATAGCTATGTATATATGTTCATATATATGTATGCATGTGTATGCGTGTGTGTGTGTATGCACATATATATATATAGGTATATATATATATATAGGTATGTATGTGCGAAAAACCTTTAGGTCTAGCGGTTGAGTAGCATTTATCCCAACCCCGGGTCTCGAGTTCGATTCCCCTCCCTAATTTTTTTTTAAAAAAATATAGGTATGTATGTATGCTTTGAGATGAGATCACCTCACCTATTTTTTCCTCACCTCACGCGTCACCGCTTGGCACATAGCACCAGGGATGAGTGGTGAGGCTAGATGAGGGTGACATGTATCTAGCCTCACCACCGACCCCTGCTGCCACGTGTCGTGCAGTGACGTATGAGTTGATGGATTTGGGGTGAGAGCATGCTAACCCGTATGTTTCTCTGTATGTACATACATAGTACATCGTTCTCTAAAAAAAAAGCTAGTAGTACATGATATAGGGCGGCAATATGCATGCATGGGAAAGAGTCAAACGTTGCACATTCTTCCAACTAACGCACATATACGTACAGACAGAGACATGAATTAAAATCAATAATTAGACGCGTATATCCCTCTTATAAGATCCTCAGGACCACATATCAATATCGTTTGTGAATAATTTACATACATTTTGGATTTGGGCTTGCAAGTCTGAAATGCCATATTTTCAAGATACAGGATTTTGTAAGACTTTTTCCATAGTCATGATATCAATTGGGAGACCAAGAATGCTATACGCGTGATCCAACATGACACAGACACGAAATACAATGGAAATTATGTTATCAAATAAGAATTCATTTTTACTAATTTGATACTTGTAGTTCTTATATATTGTCACTAGCATAATTGTCCACAATACAATTAAACATATTAAAGCATCTACCCATAGATTTTCCGTTAATGTGTTGTGTTGGGGTTGCGAAACAGCAGCAGAAACAACCACGACGATTACTGACAAGAACGCACAATCACGCAGTAGCGATACAAACGTAATGAATAATAATCAAATAAAACAGTAAACGAAAGACACGATTTTTACGCGGGAAAACCCTCAAGGAAAAGAAAAACTCACGGTGATGGCTAGCCAGATATTTCACTGTCAACCAACCATGCTTTCGGTTGCATCAATTCTGCGTCTAATCAGTGAATTTTTTGAGAGAAAAGGATCAACATGATTTATGGAATTCTCCTTTTACAACGCTACCTACCATGAATAAGACTCTAACAGATATTTCTTATAAGAAATAAATATGGAGAGTTTGACTCAAATCAGGACTCCCTTCAATCAAATCTCCAATCAAATAGTAAACTTCTGATGCACTGCCGAGCTGAAATCAATGCACGCCTATCTAGCTCAGCTCGTCATTATCCAGCTCAGCACGGCAGCTGTTCACTTCCCCAAGTTCTATCCAGGTTAGCTTAAATTTAGCACGACAGTTCAGCTCGGCTGCTCACTTCAGTTCCACCAAACTTAACAATTTGTATATTATGTCACATAGTGGTTTTTTTATACATTTGTATCATCATATATCTATTAATATATACTCATGTATCTTTAAATGGAATTTAGGCCGATTGTACAAGTTTATTTTTCTTCTTTACCAATTGAATATGTATTTTACGATTAAAACCATCCATTTTAGTGCCTATCTTCTTCAGTCCGAGTGCGCTGTTTGAAAAACCAACACCTCTTAATTGACGTCGGATGAAGGTGAAGATGATACGTCACAGTAACAAACAACACAAATTCAACCACCACCAAGATTTTCCTATTTAGTATACTGCATTTTTTAAATTTTTTTTGTATAATGGTTACTCCAATTAGTTTAATGATTTACATCATTTACTGCATGTTCGTGAAAACGACCTCTTACACAAAAGTGTAGGATAATACCGCATACATCAGATTGCGAAGCGATCGGGTCCTTTCTCAAACCCTGCGTAAAAACGGAAGACTAGTGCACCGAGAACGCTCTTTCATCATATACTACTGTGATTTAGTCTCTACTTGTGGTGATATATATATATATATGTGCGTGTATATATATGTATATATATTCCATGTATATTTAAAAAAAAGGACAAAATGAAGCTTTCGTTATTGTCATGAAGCGTAGAGTGGTCTTGGAGCTCCGTTGACAATGGCAGTAATCGTAGAGTCCAACCCATGCCTGTCCCCGTCTATCTATATTAGCGTAGAAAATATATAGTACGTCAGTCGACGGAATTATAAAGATTTATGGAATTTGATGGGTAGCAAATGTGACAAAGACCAAAAGATCGAAAAAGAAAAAAGTATTAACATTTTCATGCTTGACGAGTTTTTTTCAGTGGAAATCAATTATTCTATCTGTGTTTACTATTCATTCTCGTCATAGTATAAGTCAGTCAATAAATTATTATTTATTTATTTTTAATAGAGGATTATTGGTTGGGAAATGAGAACGAATAAACTGGATAGTGTATAAAGTACGATAGTTACTATTTTGACAATTCTTTCATAAAAAACAACAAACAAATGTATTTGAGTGTCTCATCTAAGAAGTCACGAATGATTTGATTTACATCTTCTACGAAGTTGTTTAGAAACAGGACGGTAGAGACCTTGGGAGTCAGGATATGACTTTTGCATCCGAAGAATCAAAGCGGGTTAAGAATGAGAGCTTGACAAAGGGCTTTCTTTGCTAGGAAATTGGATAATTCTACTACCTTAGGGCTTTTTGGATTTAGATGATGATATATATACATATAGGTCTTATTCTTATATGAGATGATATATAAATCTAAATACGTCAGATGACCCATTAAACATTTTCAATATAACTTTTATCTTATCATTGACTTATTTATTAAAACAAATTACACATCTTCTCAACGAGCTTGAGCTGGGCTTGGTCGGGCCGTGAGCCAAATATTTTGTTGTAAGCTTAGGCTGGCAGTTTTTAAATACAATATAAATATGACACTAAGTCCAGGATAGGAGTTCATGGAGTAAAGGAGAACAGGAGTAAAGTATGCCCAAACTGACTTGGGATGAGCATATTAGGCACGACTTACTAGATTTGCACCTCTCTGAGGACATAGTCCAGGATAGGAATTCATGGAGAAATAAGATTAAGGTTAACGAGGTATAGATCATATATAGGGACACCTTAGATTATATTTAGCGACATAGATAGGCGTAGACAATATCTACGCTTTAGGTTGACTTTACACTTGTTTATTTATGTTTTACCGTTGTTTTGCATTACATGCACATATACACGTTATATGTATTTTAATATCGAAAGTCTCTTCCTTGTATTTCTAGAATTCCTTCACTGACACAGCACATCATATCTCTATTATTATGTCATTTTATGCAGGTACATCTAGAGTCGGGCGTCTCACTGGAAGCAGACTCTCTATCCCTTGGGACAGAGATATTGTTTGCCTGCCACTTACCCTCTCCAGACTCTGACGATAGCTTTTGTTGTTGTTGGGATATACTGACACGTCGCATCTTAGTTTTCAACCTTAGAAGAAGGACCATATGACTTGTAATTTTAAGGCAAGAGTCCCCACTACCACTAGATACATTTGGAAACTGCGAGTAGAGCCCCATCAAGGAACCAACTTGGTGGATCCAGAACTAGTCCATTACAGCTTCTTCCAATATGGAATTCTATGTCATTTTCACCATCTTCTTTGTGGTTTTTATGGCGTGAAGGCAGGCGCATTTGTAGTTATAGCTTGATCCTAGGCTACTTTAGAAGTTAGGAAGATGGACGGAATAGACATGTATATATACATATAGGATCCACGGTCAAACTTTGGTATCCAAGCAGAATATCCGAATGTAAAACTACGTAATTTTATACTTAAACAGTCCTATTTGGATACTAAAATTTGATAGTTGATTCTGATACTATAAAACTGTAATGAAACAGATTCATCCGGCAAATTCTAGGCCTTTGTATATGTTCGGACTGTTAGTGTATGTGCCCTAGGCCATGATTTGGATATTTATGTTATGCATTTATTATTAATAAAAGAGGTTTTATTATCATTATTGTTGGTTAGTATGTTATACAATTTTGATATATGTCCCTGATTCATTATTGTTATGGAGATAAAATAATTTATAATCAGTATGAGTATTGATTTGATAATCATAAGATGATTATGTGTATGGTGATATGAATCAATCTCATAGATACTTGTTAGAGAACAGTGTATTGGATAGACCCATCATGAGATTGCTACATGGATTAGCGTCATAAGTAAATCTCATGATAGTCATGTTTTAATCCTTTGACTTGAGATTGTCATTGTTTCCAACATAAGGACTATTATATTTTGACATGATCAAACGTTATCCGTAACTGGATAATAATAAAGGTCATGATTGAATGTGATAGAAATTATGTAGAGGATATTGAACAATCAAGATAGAATTTGTCCCTCTCTTTTGAGAGAGATATCTTTGGGCCCCTCGATTAGTGAGACTGTGAAATGCATGGCCGTGCTCAAATGAATTGATAGTGTGATCAATATCATTTTTTTATCAGTCCACTTAGAGATCGAGTAATCATATGTTTGAACAATATAAGTATGACGCCGACCATGACTTATGTTCAAACTAGATATCGTGTGACAAAGGGATTAATGCATGTGCTATTAGGCTAGTTGGACTTTACTCGTATTAATTGGGTAGTCGTAATGTCTTGCTAGAGACCAATTACGACTTGTTGGTTTAATAGAGATTTAATCAACTGCCAATTAATATGGGCCTATTGGGTCACACACAAGAATGCGTATGGCTGAGATTAATAATATTAATGATATTAATATTGGATATTAATTATTAATATTATTATTTTTGTTTTTGTGGTTATATGTGTGTGTATATATATATATATATATATATATGCTGTCGGATAATAATGAGAGAATCCATATCTGATATGGATTTTGATTGGCATCAACGAAACCGATTAGGACTCGGTTTTTAATATCCATATATGTGTATATATCTATGTATCTCGTACATAGAGACAGACGAAATACACACGAAAACAACAGAAACCCTAGAGCCGTTTTTAGAGAAAAGCGAGTTCTCTCAGCCGCGCCGTTCAAGAGCTAGCACTCCGGGCAGAAGCATTCGTGTGGATACCGACAGAGGTGTTCGTGATTTCGCACCTCTTCCATCTGTGGATTTCGAATCTTCAGAGGTAATTTTTGAGTTTTTTTTCATCGATTAAACGAACAATATGGATCCTTGGTAGGAAATCGGAGATCAAGTTTTGTTTTTCCGTTGCGCGTTTTGCAGTGATCTCGTATGATTTCCTAACAGTGGTATGAGAGCCACTTGTTGATTTCGTTTAAATCGATTATATCATGCTTATGTGATTATATGTTTACTGTTTTTCGTATGGCATGATATGTATAAAACAGTAATTCGGATTTCATATGATGAGAGAAGAATGATGTTTTTCAATTCGTTTTCATGAGATGATTTGTATACGGCGGTAATCGTTTGTCATATGATGATCAAAACCGATTCTGTTTATATTAGATATAATCACACGATATGTGTAAAACCTTATTCGAATCTCATCTGGTGATAGCGGATTGATGTTTTCAATTCGTTTTCATCAGATGTTATAATTCGAGATTGTTATATATGATATAAAGTTTTCGTTTTTCATGAGATGATAAAAAACGATTATGTTTATATCGATATGAACAACCGATTGATAGTTCTGTTTTCGTGTTTCGAAAGACAGATTATCAATTCGATGATGATTCTGATTTCTGGTTTCGGATGATGATTATCAATTTGATTGGTATTCTGTTTTAAGGTTTGCGAATGACAACCATCGATTCGATCAAAACAGTAAGATCGTTAATATGATTGACGTGTCTGTGTTAGGGTTTCGAAAAGAAAATTATCAATGCGATTGATACTTTCTGCCCCTCGGAACCCAGCCCGCTAACCGGCTAGCGGGACCGCCGTATGCGTACACCCTATAGTTCGTTACTGTGACGTTAAGAATGTCAATATATATTTGTTATAATATGTTTGTGTAAGATATATTATAATTGTTGATATCTTTGCATGGTGCATAGCATGGCCTCAGGACCTATGTAATTGACTTAGTCATATTTCTGTTTTGGGTTATTATGGCCTGCGTGCCGCTGTAGTTTTTGTTGTATTTAATTATACAAGTAGTTAGGTTTTTCTTTATTATTGTAATAAATGAAGAATCAAGCTACAAAAGTGGTGATGACGACACATACCAAGGACGAGTGGATTCCATGGAGATGGAGGCACGAGCTCAAGAGTAGAAGATATGTATCATTGCAAATGTTGTAATAGGAAGTCTTTCACATAGGGTTTCCTTTATGATCTTCATTTGGTCTCATGAAGATCATATTTAGTTTGGCCATGCTATGTCACGTTTACATATTTATCATTTTGTATGAGATGCATGGATGATAGATTATATATGCATATAGGATGTTACGATATAATGATATGCAATGCAAGACATAACTAAGTTGAACCCTCATTAATAATTTAAGTCTTATGACATCCATGTCTTAAACACCTATTAAAACTAGGATTGTATTAAAGTAGGTATTGCCAAAGCAATGTGCTTTAAACATTCCTAGCTACGTAGGATGAGTAATAGTGCTACTCATATGTTTAAAATTGGTTAGACTTAATTGGGCTATCAAAACAGTTTTGGGCCCAAGGCATTAGATGGAATCTAACATATAATGATATATGATGTCATTAATCCATAAATTCTAAGAGTTACATGAGATGTAATTGGTAAAGAAGTTACCTACCTAAATAACTTAATTTTAAGCGTCATGCCAAAGCTGAGTTTAGAATTAAGTCAAATATGGATCTTAGCTCACTAAAATATTTCTTTTGAGGGTTATGTTTTAGTGAGAGTTTTATAAATTTTAACCTCATTATTAATAAAGTGTTACTTTGCATATTTTGTAGATCATAAATGGCTGCTAATAACAATTCCACCTTATCGTTGCGATCAATCCTTGAGAAGGAAAAATTAAAAGAATGTGGGACTAATTTTGTTGATTGGTTTCGAAACTTGAGAATTGTTCTCAAGCAAGAAAAGAATTCCTACGTGCTCGATGACCCTGTCCCTGAACCCCCTCCTGTTGATGCTTCTGTTGCTGCTAGAAATAAGCATAAGAAGCATGTGGAAGGTTCCAACGACATAGGATGTCTTATGTTGGCAATTATGTGTCCAGGACTTCAGAAGGACCTGGAACACTTAGAAGCTTATGAGATGAGTGTGCATCTCAAACAAGCATTCCAACAACAGGCCAGGCATGATAGGTTTGACACCGCTGTTGCACTTTTTGACTGTAAGATGTCTGAAGGTGAATCTGTTAGCGCTCATGTTTTAAAGATAAAAGGCTATATAGATCACCTTGCAAGACTTGGATATCCCCTGAGTTTGGAACTCGCCACGGATTTGATCATACACTCTTTGCCTAGCAGTTTTTCTCAGTTCGTCATGAACTACAATATGAATAATATGGAAAAGTCCATTCCTGAGCTACACAGTATGCTCAAAACTGCTGAGGGGAATATCAAAAAGCCTACCCATGTATTGAGTGTCAATACCAAGCCAATGAAAAAGAAAGCTAAAGGCAAAGGTAAGGCTAAAGGTGCAAAAGGTGCAAAAGGGGCAAAGGGTCAAGCTAAACCGAAAACTGGTCCCAAGGCAAAAGTTCCTAAGGAAGAGAATTGTTTCCATTGCAACAAGCCTGGGCATTGAAAAAGAAATTGTGACATTTATTTGGAGGAGTTGAAGAAGCTGAAGGGTAGTGCGACTAAATCGTCAAGTATTTATGTTATAGAAATTAATTTATCTACTTCTTCTTCCTGGGTATTAGATACTGGATGTGGATCCCATATTTGTACAAATATGCAGGGGCTCAAAAAGAGTAGGATGCTGAAGAAGGGCGAGGTGGACCTACCTGTTCGCAATAGAGCAAGAGTTGCTGCTATAGCTGTAGGGACCTATGAGCTTGTCTTGCCCAATGGGCTTTTGTTAGTTTTAAACAATTGCTTTTATGTTCCTACTATGAGTAGGAATCTTATTTCAGTATCTATTTTGGATGATGAAGGTTATTCGTTTTTTATTAAAAATAAGAAGTGTTCTATTTTTGATAAAAATGACTTGCTTTATTGCATTGCAAGTAGTTATAATGGCATTTATGTCCTTAACCTTGATGATTCCAATGACGGTAATATTTATAACATATATTCAAAGAGAACTAAGCCAAATGAATTAAACCCTGCATATTTATGGCATTATCGCCTTAGCCATATAAATGAGAAGCTCGTATCTAAACTCCATCAAGATGGATTATTAGATTAATTTGATTTTGAATCATTTGAAAATTGCGAGTCTTGTTTGCTTGGAAAGATGACAAAGATCCCTTTTAATGGACATAGTGAAAGGGCTAATGACTTATTAGGCTTGGTACATACAGATGTATGCGGCCCAATCAGCATTAGTGTCAGAGGAGGATTTCAGTATTTCATTACTTTTACTGATGATTTCAGAAGGTATGGCTATGTCTACCTAATGAAACATAAGCATGAGTCTTTTGAAATGTTTAGAACTTTTCAAAATGAAGTACAAAATCAACTTGGTAAGACAATTAAAACGCTTCGATCAGATCGAGGCGGTGAATATTTGAGCCCAGAATTTGACCAACATCTAAGAAATTGTGGAATCGTTTCACAGTTAACTCCTGCAGGAACTCCACAATGGAATGGTGTTTCTGAAAAGAGAAATCGAACTTTATTAGATATGGTTCGATCTATGATGGGTCAAGTAGATCTTCTTTTTATCTTTTTGGGGTTATGCCTTGGAGACAGCTGCATTCATTTTGAACCGTGTACCATCTAAAGCGGTTGAAAAGACACCATATGAGATGTGGACTGGTAAGAGACCCAATTTGTCTTTTCTTAAGATTTGGGGTTGTGAAGCTTATGCGAAAAGATTAGTGTCAGATAAGCTAGATCCAAAATCTATCAAATGTATTTTTGTGGGGTATCCTAAAGAAACTAAAGGGTACTATTTCTATATTCCCTCAGAGACAAAGTATTTATTGCTCGAAATGGAGTCTTTTTGGAAAAGGAGTTTCTCTCTAAGAGAACTAGTGGGAGTATAATACAACTTGAGGAAACTCAAGTTCCACAAGATATCATTGAACCGTCTTTAGAGACAATTTCAGAACCACAAACAGTTGTGGAGCCTGAAAGTATAACACAAGTCCAACGCAGATCTGATAGGATACATCGTCAGCCAGAGAGATACGGATTTCTTGTGACTGATGATAGTGAAGTTATGCTCATAGATCAAGATGAGCCTACTACCTATCAGGAAGCTGTGTCAGGTCCAGATTCAGATAAATGGCTTTGAGCCATGAATTCTGAGATGCAATCCATGTTTGATAACCAAGTTTGGTCTTTAATTGATCCTCCAGAGGGTATTAAGACTATTGGTTGCAAATGGGTTTTCAAGAAGAAAACTGACATGGATGGAAATGTGCAAACCTACAAAGAAAGGCTTGTGGCTAAAGGTTTCAAGCAAACTCATGGTATAGACTATGATGAAACCTTTTCACCAGTTGCTATGCTTAAGTCTATTAGAATTCTCCTTGCCATTGCAGCATACTATGATTATGAGATATGGCAAATGGATGTCAAAACTGCTTTCCTTAATGGAAATTTACTCGGGATGTGTACATGACACAACCTGAGGGTTTTGTAAATCCTGAGAATTCAAAGAAGGTTTGCAAGCTTCAAAGGTCCATCTATGGATTGAAGCAAGCATCTCGAAGCTGGAATCTTTGTTTTGATGAAACAGTTAAGAACTTTGGTTTCATCAAGAATGAAGATGGACCTTGTGTTTACAAGATGGTTAATGGGAGTGCAGTAGTGTTTCTGGTTTTATATGTGGATGACATATTGCTTATTGGGAATCATATCCCTACCTTGCAAAAGGTTAAGGCTTGGTTAGGGAATTCATTTTCAATGAAGGACTTGGGTGAGGCTACATATATCCTTGGTATCAAGATCTATAGAGATAGATCTAAAAGGATAATAGGCTTGAGTCAGAGTACATACATAGATAAAATGTTGAAGAGGTTCAACATGCAAGAGTCCAAGAAAGGATTCCTGCCTATGTCTCATGGCATTCATCTTAGCAAGAATCAATGTCCTCAGACATCTGATGAGCGAGATCGAATGAATAAAATTCCTTATGCTTCTGCTATAGGATCGATCATGTATGCCATGTTATGTACTAGACCAGATGTCTCATATCCATTGAGCACAACAAGTAGATATCAAGCTGACCCTGGTGAAGGTCACTAGACAGCTGTCAAGAATATTCTTAAGTACCTCAGAAGGACTAAAGATGTATTCTTGGTGTATGGAGGTTTGGATGACGAGTTAGTTGTAAATGGTTACACAGATGCTAGCTTCCAAACCGACATAGATGATTTCAGATCGTAGTCCGGTTTTGTATTCACATTGAATGGTGGAGATGTTAGTTGGAAGAGTTCAAAACAAAGCACTGTGGCTGATTCTACAACAGAGGCTGAGTATATAGCAGCATCAGATGCAGCTAAAGAAGCAGTTTGGTTGAAGAAGTTCATCACTGAGCTAGGAGTAGTACCTAGCATTGCAAATCCTGTGGACATTTATTGTGACAACAATGGTGCCATAGCACAAGAAAAAGAGCCTAGGTCTCATCAGAGATCTAAACATATCCTCAGACAGTACCATCTCATTCGAGACATCATCGATAGAGGAGATGTCAAGATATGCAAAGTTGACACAAACGATAACATAGCAGATCCATTGACTAAGCCTCTCTCACGGGTCAAGCATGATTAGCACACTAGATCTATGGGTCTCAAATATTTCTAGGCCTAGTGCAAGTGGGAGATTGTTAGTGTATGTACCCTAGGACATGATTTGGATATTTATGTTATGCATTTATTATTAATAAAAGAGGTTTTATTATCATTATTGTTGGTTAGTATGTTACACAATTTTGATATATGTCCCTGATTCATTATTGTTATGGAGATAAAATAATTTATAATCAGTATGAGTATTGATTTGATAATCATAAGATGATTATGTGTATGGCGATATGAATCAATCTCATAGATACTTGTTAGAGAACAGTGTATTGGATAGACCCATCATGAGATTGCTACATGGATTAGCGTCATAAGTAAATCTCGTGATAGTCATGTTTTAATCCTTTGACTTGAGATTGTCATTGTTTCCAACGTAAGGACTATTATATTTTGACATGATCAAACGTTATCCGTAACTGGATAATAATAAAGGTCATGATTGAATGTGATAGAAATTATGTAGAGGATATTAAACAATCAAGATAGAATTTGTCCCTCTCTTTTGAGAGAGATATCATTGGGCCCCTCGATTAGTGAGACTGTGAAATGCATGGCCGTGCTCAAATGAATTGATAGTGTGATCAATATCATTTTTTTATCAGTCCACTTAGAGATCGAGTAATCATATGTTTGAACAATATAAGTATGACGCTGACCATGACTTATGTTCAAACTAGATATCGTGTGACAAAGGGATTAATGCATGTGCTATTAGGCTAGTTGGACTTTACTCGTATTAATTAGGTAGTCGTAATGTCTTGCTAGAGACCAATTACGACTTGTTGGTTTAATAGAGATTTAATCAAATGCCAATTAATATGGGCCTATCGGGTCACACACAAGAATGCGTATGGCTGAGATTAATAATATTAATGATATTAATATTGGATATTAATTATTAATATTATTATTACTATTTTCGTTTTTGTGGTTATATGTGTGTGTGTATATATATATATATATATATATATATATATATATATATATATATGCTGTCGGATAATAATGAGAAAATCCATATCTGATATGGATTTTGAATATCCTGACAGAATCCATATCTGATATGGATTTTGATTGGCATCAACGAAACTGATTAGGACTCGGTTTTTAATATCCATATATGTGTATATATATCTATGTATCTCGTACATAGATACAGATGAAATACACACGAAAACAACAGAAACTCTAGAGCCGTTTTTGGAGAAAAGCGAGTTCTCTCAGCCGCGCCATTCAATAGCTAGCACTCCGGGCAGAAGCATTCGTGTGGATACCGACAGAGGGTGTTTGTGATTTCGCTCCTCTTCCATCTGTGGATTTCGAATCTTCGGAGGTAATTTTTGAGTTTTTTTTCATCGATTAAACGAACAACATGGATCCTTGGTAAGAAATCGGAGATCAAGTTTTGTTTTTCCGCTGTGCGTTTTGCAGTGATCTCGTATGATTTCCTAACACAGACCCGACGACGTTATTACGGGTCTGACAGTGGTAATGAATGTCAACAATTTTAAGCATTGTTGACATTACTACTTGGCCTCATTCATATATATATACAAGAGCGGGCCTTAGAGTCGCAGGAACAACCTCTTGCACAAAGTGTAAGTAAGACTGTGTACATCAGATCGCAAAATAATCCGGCCACTCTCCAGACCCTGCGTAAACGTGGGAGCCTAGTGCACCGAGGAAGCCCTCATTCGTATATACCATACCATGCCACAATATTCACATTATCCAATGTAAGATTGTGAGAATTTACATTTTACCCTCTAAAATGGGTCAGAGTCCTCATTGAGCTCACCAAAGGTCATACTAACACACCCTTAGCGTCTAATACAACTTCCATATCATCATTGTGTTAGAATATGTTAAGTTTTCATGATTTGCACAATTGACACTTGGAATGCTAGATAAGGTGTCATAACCTATTTTTTAATTAAGGGCAAAAAGGTCAATTGGGCCTAATTAAATATAAAACCTAATTTGATTAGGAAAATTTTCCCTAAACCCTAATCAAATATCTATTTAAACTACTCTTAGGCTTCTCCCTCCCCTCACAAACGTGCGCCGTTCGCAGAAGAAAGAAAAGAACGACTTCCTCCTTCTGGGTTCAACAAGCAGCCGTTTTTAGGGAGACTAAGGGGAGTACCGCCACTCAATTCACACCTTCCAACGCGTATCAAATACCAAGTAAATGCTCCCTTAACTTCCGTTGAATGAAACAAACGATAATCTTTAATTTTCCTATGAAAACGAGATCATGCATTAGTATTAGTGTTTGTATATATGCTTGATTATTAGATTATATGTATCTGTGATGAATGGTATGTCCGTATATATGTTCGTATATGTGTATATATGTATAATGCTATTTTCGTATGAAAGCTCGAAAAAGATTTGATTTTTGATGTGCGTGTGAATACCGGAATCGTAGGAAGAAGTGTTTGTGCCGGCGGCGCGTGGCCGGTGGTGGTGGGCTATGACCACATGCTGCCGGATGGAGGAATAAGGGGGCGGCTGAGAGGGGGTGCTGAGGGAGGGGGTGGTGCGGCTGGTCAGGGGCTGGCTGGTCAGGGGATGCGGTTGACTGGGGGGCTGAGGGAGCAGGAGGGGGGCGGTTGATGGAGGGGGCGGCTGGGGTGGCTGAGGGAGTGGGGGGCCGGGTGGGGGAGAGGGAGGTTTGGAAACAGAAGGGTAAAAGGCTGGGAGATCGCAGGCAGGGGGAGAGTGTCGCAAGAAATTGGGGTTTGCAGAAGTTGAAGAACATGATGGCTGGAGCGTGAAAAAAAAAGGAAGGAAAAAGAATAAGAAAAAGTAAAAGAAAAGGAAAAGAAAAAGTAAAAGAAAAGAAAAAGAAAAAGGAAAAGAAAATGAAAGGAGAAGTAAATGAAGGATTCCGTGTATGATTTTTGTGCATTCATGCATCACGACATTGCATATATGATATGTTCTGTTCTGTTCCTTTCTGTTCTGTTAGGATATACGAGACGTAAGTCGCATATCTGATCTGTTCCGTTCCGTTCTGTTCTGTTCTGTTAGGACCCGGGGTCATGCATTGCACGATTAGATGAATGTTTCTGAGAATGTAGGTTTATCATGCATCACGTATGTGGCTTTGCATTTCACGCTCATTTTGCACGATTATGTGTTTTGACTGTTTTAAGAAGTTATGACCGTTATATGTATTTGCGAAAACGTGGACAGTCTATTTTCGTATTTACGTACTTATATGTGTTTCACTACTGTCCTAGCATGTATAATCTCACAGGGCCGATGCAGGCAGGGTACCTACTGAGTGACGTTTTTGTCTCTCACACTGTTCGTTTTGTTTTCTTGCAGACGATTCAGGGTATGATTACATATGGGCTGGAGAATATTCAGAGTGAGCTCAGTGGGACTCGTAGAGACTATTGGGAGATTGAGGAAAGAGAGATGAGGAAGTTTTATTTTATTTATTATTTCATTTGAGGACTTAGCTTAGGGATTTTATTTTACGAACTTTACGATGTCGTTTAGGAAATTTTGACTTGATGTTGACTGCATATGATTTGGGGATTTTACTTTTGATTTAGGGTTTTGAATTGATTTATTTCGATTCCGCAATCGAATACTCTGTCGTTTTGATAAGTGCAGAGATTCGTATAGACGCCTTGTATATCCCTCAGTGGAATATGGCGGGCGCACCAGTTCTGACCCTAGGGTTCAGGACAGGGCGCTACAGGTGGTATCAGAGCCGAGGCTCTAGATCTACTGCGAAAAACATAGAATTAAGAGATGATCTTATACATAAGAGATGACTATAGACTTAAGTTTCGATCGTAGATGTAAGTTGATCTTAGACTACGTTTGATTCTAGACATAAGCTGTGATCTGAGACTAAGTTTGATTCTAGACGTAAGCTATGATCCGAGACTAAGTTTGATCTTAGAATAGGTTTGATTTAGACTAAGTGATGATAGGGCTGGGGCACCGTTGGTTTTTATTTCTGTTTTTATTGGTCTGTATTTGACTGTTTTCTGTATCTTAAATTTATATATTTCCTAAAATGCCCTTGACAAAAAAAACTAAAATTTCCTTGTCGTAGCAAATACTTCGTCGAGAAGAGAACGGTAAGAACGGCAATGGGAACCACTCTGAGAATGGAGTCCCACCGCAGGTTGTGCTTCCCCAAGCCCTGACCTATGCACTACGGGTCATGGCCTAAGCTGTGGCGCAACAACGTCGACAGCTAGAAGCTCCTCCACCACCGCACTCGGACTTGAGACTCTTCTAAAACGGATGCAGAGGAGTGGTGGTGCAGCACAACTGACACCGCCAATCATTTGGATCTAATTTTAGAATGAATTCAAGAGGTATGACGTGATGACAGTACGATCTTCAGAGCATTGCTCTAGATCCACGAGCGGAAATGTAGAATTAGGCCATGATATTAGAAAATAGGTTACGATTTTGCCTCTAAGTCTCAATTTTAGACATAAGTGATGATTTGAACATAACCAATGATCATGAACATAGGTACTGATCTCAGTTATAAGCGATGATCTCGAACATAAGTCACGATCTTAGACATAAGTAACGATCTCGATTAAGAGTTGACTTTAGACATAAGTACTGATTTAGTAATAAGTGTTTATTATGAACTAATTATGATTTGGAAATAAGACGTGATCTTAGACTTAAGAAATGATGATGCTAAGAACGATCCTAGAAATAAGTTATGATCCTAAACTTAAGAAGTCGATCGGTTTTGAAACACGTATACCTAGGATATTCCGTACAATTCTCCTTTATCTAAGGTTGATCATAACTCTCTAAGCTGTGATCTTAGTAACCCTAGTTGAATACTATATAATTGATTTGAATGAATTTACGATGTTAGTCAGAATATCATGCTACAAACGTTAGTTGACATATTAATGGGTCAGGCAGTAACTAGGCCTGCCTTACCATAACCGCAACATGGTACTCGGTACCTTTAGGGTAAAGTAAAGCGAGTCCATATTCCTACTTGGGCGGTAACATCAGAGCAAGCTTAGGTACAAGTTTTGACCATAGCTACTAAGAAATGAATTATTATAGTATGATAAATACTAAGAGATGATTTATAGTATAATGATAGAAACTAAATAACGATTAACGTTATAATGCGTAGAGTTTAGTTAAGGATATTGTACAAAGGAATTTATAGTCTAGGGTTAAGATGTTGAATGTAGGGTAACCAAAATAGGCCGACGATATTAGTCTTAGTAGAAGTATTGAACAATAGTGATATGTGAGAATCGACTATAGTATATTCTTTGGAATACTATATCATTACAAAATTGTGGGTTAAATGTTGACATCGAAATATTTGGCTCGAACCTAATAGGCTTGAATTAAAATAGAGTAAGTATGAACTAGTAAGTGATTGCTTGTTCAGGTGAGATTTAACTAGGATAATTAGCGGTTCAAATAACCAAGTAAAGAAATACAGTGGATCAGTATGGCGCACGGAAGCATGGTGAATTAGAACACCTTAAGTCGATAAATATTTAGTGTGCCACGCTAGGATTGAACAATTTAAGATAGAGATTTTATTATAGTGGGCGAAGGTTAGACTTATAATAAACGATATGTAGACGTGTTGTTCGTTTAAAAATAAGGATGGATTATAGAAATTATACAAAATCTTAGACTATTACTTCTCTAGCAGGTAAATGTTTCATATAAGCATATACACTGACTTATACCTATATTTTACAGGGACTTCAAAAGACATTTTATTTTCGAAAATACCTTATGAAGTCACATTCTTTATATAGTCTACTAAAATTTTACGAGGCTAATTTTTGTTTCCGTACTTGTAAATCAGCCTAATAAAAAAATAAATTCTTTTGACGACCTTAAAAAAACCTTAAAATATTGATGTTCTTGCAAAAAATGATTTGTTTATATATATTTCTTACAGAATATTTCAAATTTTCGTTTTTGTTAAATCTATTTTTTTAGTCAAAAATTAATTTAATTTGACGACTACCGATATCGCAAGCAGTTAACCGTTTAAATATTTTTGAAATTATTTACCCGCTTGCGATGAACTTACTTAACTTTTGTGAAAAAAAGGTAGCTTTCAAAATATATACCTGTTTTTGAAAATGGAAGGCACCGTATTCAAATCGTTTCATAAAACCTTACATTATTAAGTTTTCAACTGTTTTGACGTAATTTTACCAAAATGCCTTGCGAACAAGTTATATCATCGTTTTTGAAATGGTCATTTGAGATATCGCGTTGCGAAAACAAACCTATGATACTTTGAGTTTTATATTTCAAAAATTAGAAGGTTCAGTATTTTAAATAGTTAAAGTTATATTCAAAATTATAGCTATATAAGCTACTTTTCTTTTAACTTGAAGAAAAATATGTCCATACACATATTTCGTATAATAGGCTGCTGACGATATCTCTGAGAAATTAAGAGCATGATCATAGAGCTAGTTGTAAGTATATAAGAACTGATTTTGAAGACTTGGTTGTATTAAGGAAGTGTAACGGTTAACATATTGGCATACACAAAGGATGTTAGTATGGTTAATTATCTAAGGGATGGATCATATGTGATAAGTTTAAGGATCCGGTATTGTAGATTGCAATAAGTTGAATGA
Organism: Eustoma russellianum; assembly: GCA_036186865.1. Lineage (NCBI taxonomy): Eukaryota > Viridiplantae > Streptophyta > Magnoliopsida > Gentianales > Gentianaceae > Eustoma > Eustoma russellianum. The sequence continues at coordinate 2,557,445 of AP025074.1, read as the reverse complement.
TACACGTCAAGTGGTATAAGTGGAAGTTTATAAGCACTAATTATAGAGAATTAAGTAAGGATTGAACCATATAAGGACTAGATCATCTTGTGGGATGCTGGCGATGACTAAATTAAATCGTACTAGAATTCAACGTATTCCGAAAAATACATACAACTTCAGGGACGAGTCTTGTGAACAAGGCGTTAAGTTAAAGATTGTACTACACCTAAGAACTGATTTTTAGAGGGTTGCTCATGATCGCAAATATAAGTACGATATAGACCGACGATTAAGTTATGAAGCCAATATATTGACGATACCCTTAAGGTTGATTCGAGAACTATAGAAAGAATAGGTTACGATTTATCAAACGGAGGACAATAGATTTAAAGATTACATTGTATATATACACACTGAATGATTTGAGGACTTAGTCATGTATCGAGGAAGTGCAATGGGTAGCGTGTCAGAACACGCAAGGGATACTAAGTTCGGTCATGATCTAGGTAAATGAATTAGGTAGGACTATACTAAGTTATTGATTACGTAACACACAAGTTTCAGGGACGAAACTTTTTTGTAGGGGGAGAATGTTATAACCTATTTTTTTATTAAGGGCAAAAAGGTCAATTGGGCCTAATTAAATATAAAACCTAATTTGATTAGGAAAATTTTCCTTAAACCCTAATCAAATATCTATTTAAACTACGCTTAGGCTTCTCCCTCCCCTCACAAACGTGCGTCGTTCGCAGAAGAAAGAAAAGAACGACTTCCTCCTTCTGGGTTCAACAAGCCGCCGTTTTTAGGGAGACTAGGGGGAGTACCACCACTCAATTCACACCTTCCAATGCGTATCAAATACCAAGTAGGTGCCCCCTTAACATTTGTTGAATGAAACAAACGATAATCTTTAATTTTCCTATGAAAACGAGATCGTGCATTAGTATTAGTGTTTGTATATATGCTTGATTATTAGATTATATGTATCTGTGATGAATGGTATGTCCGTATATATGTTCTTATATGTGTATATATGTATGATGCTATTTTCGTATGAAAGCTCGAAAAAGATTTGATTTTTGATGTACGTGTATACCGGAATCGTAGGAAGAAGTGTTTGTGCTGGCGGCGCGTGGCCGGTGGTGGTGGGCTATGACCACGTGCTGTCGGATGGAGGAATAAGGGGGCGGATGAGAGGGGGTGCTGAGGGGGTGGTGCGGCTGGTCAGGGGATGTGGTTGACTGGGGGGCTGCGGGAGCAGGAGGGGGCGGCTGGGGGGGCTGAGGGAGTGGGGGGCCGGGTGGGGGAGAGGGAGGTTTGGAAAGAGAAGGGTAAAAGGCTGGGAGATCGCGGGCGGGGGAGAGTGTCGTAAGAAATTGGGGTTTGCAGAAGTTGAAGAACATGATGGCTGGAGCGTGAAAAAAAAGGAAGGAAAAAGAATAAGAAAAAGTAAAAGAAAAGGAAAAGAAAAAGTAAAAGAAAAGAAAAAGAAAAAGGAAAAGAAAATGAAAGGAGAAGTAAATGAAGTATTCCGTGTATGATTTCTGTGCATTCATGCATCACGACATTGCATATATGATATGTTCTGTTCTATTCCGTTCTGTTCTGTTAGGATATGCGAGACGTAAGTCACATATCTGATCTGTTCCGTTCCGTTCTGTTCTGTTCTGGTAGGACCCGGGGTCATGCATTGCACGATTAGATGAATGTTTCTGAGAATGTAGGTTTATCATGCATCACGTATGTGCCTTTGCATTTCACGCTCATTTTGCACGATTATGTGTTTTGACTGTTTTAAGAAGTTATGACCGTTATATGTATTTGCGAAAACGTGGACAGTCTATTTTCGTATTAACGTACTTATATGTGTTTCACTACTGTCCTAGCATGTATGATCTCACAGGGCCGATGCAGGCAGGGTACCTACTGAGTGACGTTTTTGTCGCTCACACCGTTCGTTTTGTTTTCTTGCAGACGATTCAGGGTATGATTACATATGGGTTGGAGAATATTCAGAGTGAGCTCAGTGGGACTCGTAGAGACTATTGGGAGATTAAGGAACAAGAGATGAGGAAGTTTTATTTTATTTATTATTTCATTTGAGGACTTAGCTTAGGGATTTTATTTTACGAACTTTACGATGTCGTTTAGGGAATTTTGACTTGATGTTGACTGCATATGATTTGGGGATTTTACTTTTGATTTAGGGTTTTGAATTGATTTATTTCGCTTCCGCAATCAAATACTCTGTCGTTTTGATACGTGCAGGGATTCGTATAGACGCCTTGTATATCCCTCAGTGGAATACGGTGGGCGTACCGGTTCTGACCCTAGGGTTCGGGACAGGGCGCTACATAAGGCGCCTCATGTGAAGTGTTTGAAGACCAGAGCACTACAAATGCATGCATAAGCCGCTTCATGTGAAGTGACTGGAGACCAGAACACTTCAAACGCCTAGATAAGGCGCTTCATGTGAAGTGTTTGGAAACCAAAACACTTGAAACGCCTAGATAAGACGCCTCATGTGTCAAGCTGTGTAACAACACACTTTGAACTCCTTAACAGGTACTTCATGTGTGCTACAGAAGTCAAATGGACGATTCCCCTCCAAAATAGACACGAATATCAAGTTACTTTTGTTAAAACTCAGAATTACTTCAAACAAGTATGAAAGCTGAGATCAGGCGCTTCATGTGACTTAGAACGAGTTCTGTTGCCCACAACAGGCGCTTCATGTGACATTGAACAAGTGTCCCTTATTCACTTATGGCGCTTTATGTCACATTGAACGCCAGTTCAAACACACTTTAGGCGCTTCATGTCACATTGAACGCATGTTCATAAATCACATCAGGCGCTTCATGTGACTCAACGTTACAAATGTTTTATGCTGCACTTTATTATGATTACTTGACATTTGTACCCTCTCTTTTGGTGAAACATCACATGTTCCACTCTCACATTAGAGAATGCCCTCTTTCTTATTTGAGCTTTCAAGAAGAAGCTTCCTCAAGAAACTTGTATTCATCCAAGAGAAGATCTCCATAGAAGAAGACTTGTCATCACAAGAGACAAAACTTATCTTTCTCTCCTGCAAGGTTGACGATGGCTAGGAGCTGATTAAAAGAGAATTTTTCATCACTTTTCATTCTTCAACTTTCTACCGACGAGCTCTCAAGTTTCTCTCAAGCTTTTGCTCTCAAAATAGTTATATCATTGTATATTTTACTTTATTTGTGAGAGCTGTGATTTGTAAAGAAGAAGAGTCTTCTTCTTGAGTGATGATTGTGAGGAGCCAAGTATCAATCGTTGGTCAAGAAGCAATGGTGCTTCTTGTTTGAAGAGATCCAAACCTTGGAGGCTTAGTTGATGGTGTAGTGGTGCACCATACTCCCATCAAGAATTCTTTGAGGAGCAAGGAAGTTCTTTAGAGGCTAAACTTCAAGGAGTTGGTATTTCTTGGTTGTGGTCTAGGCATGTGGCCTAGTTTTTACGCTTCTTATATTTTCGTTTTTGATTGTTGTTTCCCCAAAAAGAAATAACAATCCCCCATTCAAAATCCTTCTTGTGAAAAACAAGAAGGTAGAGGAGTAGAGTCATTTGACTTGAACCTCTATATATCTCGTGTTCTTTACGCTTCCGCACGTTTATTACTTTTGAAGAACACACTCAAGTATTGATTTGTTCTCATCATCGAAAAATATATGAAAAATATTCATACTTCGTGAACACACTATTCAACCCTCCTTCTAGTGTGTTCTAAAGGACCTAACACATTGTGTTGATCCTGATTCACTAGCAAATTCCATACCATTGTGTATAATCAGTCCCGACGACCTTACTATGAGTCCAACTACGATATTAAGTGTCAACTAATTCGAGCTTTTATCCTTGCTTACCTGAAAAACGTTTAATCTTGGTTGACATTTAATACTTAGGCTCATTCATATATGAGGAACGTAATAGTTCCTCTTTAGGATATGAACAGTATCCAGACCTAAATGTCGCGCAGAAAAACCTACATGTCCTGCAAAATAAAAACTTACATGATGTTCAGATTGTATCTATGTTTTTAATTTTAATAGAACGGTTGGATTTTTTTTTTAACCATCATCTGGATCATTCTGACTGAGTGTTTTTTATTGGGCAGTGTAGCAAGTCCTGCGGTGAGAATTAAAAATTTACAATCTTTGTACTATGTAATATGCATAGTGGGTGTTTGCGTTTCCAATTAGCTCATTCAACCACTTGTTAACAGGACGTGCCATTATTAGTTGAAAATATGACACCTAAAACTATATCACCTAAGTTTATAGACTGATAATATCATGTTTATGTGAATTACTAAGACATCATCAGACATTAGCAAACTGGTGATTCTGGAAATTCATATAGTCCTGTGATAAATGTGTGGTGACTGGTAAAACGACGACTCAGAACATGCTAGACTGCCCTAAGGGCTATCTTTGTACTCTGATACTGCTGTTCGAGTCATCTCATCAGTAAATTAGTGGAACTGTGATTCTCCAAAAAAAAAACCCTCATATGCATAGGGCCAAAAGGTAATAATCCATAGGGGCAGGCCGGAGGAGGGTTTCAAAAATATGGCACCGTACTGCTTACCCAAGAATACTGCGGTGGGGGCCAGTCACTTAAAAAGGTTTACCTAACACTGGTTTTCATTTACTTTGATATAAGTTTGCCTCCAGAGCATATTTAATTTGGTATTGGGGTTGAGAATTGATACAAAGTTTGAGAAGAAGTATGGTAAAGAGAGGCCGGCTACCAAACTGTAAGACACAAAGTATTTATAGATGTAACTCCATTTTCGTCAGTTTGGTCCCATATTAATTAAGGAAGTCAATTTCTTAAACTAGAAAAATCTGGAACAACTTGATTTATTATTGTGTATTATGTGAAATTAAGGAAGTCAATTTATTAAAACTAGGAGAATCTGGAACAAGCTGGTTAGTTATTCTCTATTATGCACGAGCATTGAATTTAACAATAACTACCCAGAGAGTTGACAAGAGTTGTAATCCGCATATATTGTCCTTCTTAAACAATTTTGTGCACACTATCATTGTTATCAATAAATTGTCATTGGTATTCTTGCTAGATCATATCATTCTTTCCATTTCCAACGAAATCAAGGATACATTCTGTTTTGACTTTGAAATATAATAGAATAAAGCAAAATGACTCATTAAATTAGCTGCGCTTCTTATATTATGAAGTAGCAGTTGATAGACACAGTTTGACGCAATTTTTATTATGGGTCATCGAGAAACAACATCTGTGTTTTTAACACATGGGTATGGTTGCGTTATCCGAAACAATGAGGCAATGTTGTTCTTGTTAGTATCTTATTATTATTATTTTTTTCGTAAGTGATAGTAAGATTAAGTAACCTGGATTTTTTATGGAAACAAATGCTACTTTGATACTAGGTAAGGCCTTTGGCTACACTTCGGTGTTTAGAATTCTCAACGTTTCATACTCATCTGCAATCATGCAACATGTATACGTGGGGAGATGTAATTGTAATTAAGAATGGTGAAACTCGAGCATTTAAGGACTTACTAGATAATAAAAAAACGGTGTATTACTGTCTACAAAAAGTCTAAATCCAAACTCGACTATGGCTACCAAAACTCAAACATATCTTCATATGTCATTTGCTAATTTGAAACCAAAGAACAAGTCTAATAACTATATAACTCATAGTAGTGTAGCCAAGTTACAAAATTATATTAGAATCTATTGAAACTTGGGCTTACACGAGGTAAAGCTTATATCTATTCAAAACCTTAAGATAATCGATGATAGTACTTATGTATTTTTAATCGATGATAGTACTTATGTATTTTATCTCAAAGTGACCAATGTAGGACAATATTTTCAATACCCGTCCCTCACGTGACAACGTGGCTTGATATACACACGTGTCATAGAACCTGCCGTCAACACCACAAAAAAAAAGACATGTAGCGACAGACAAAAGTCGTCGCTATGTCGTCGTTACAGACATTTAGCGACGAAATTGCGACGAAAAAAGTTGGTCGCGATACGGCTTGTCGCAAAGTGAATTTCGTCGGTGGCGCGTCGCTATATTGGGACGGACAAATTTTCGTCGGTGTTGCGTCGCACAATTGCGACGAAAAAATGTCAGTTCTGCGACCAGATACTGCCGTCGTTGTTTCGTCGGTGTATGTAGTCGTCGCTATTTTATAATTTTTTATTTTTTTAATTTCCTTTCTGCGACATATTTTTTCGTCTCAAAGTTTCGTCGGTATTTTTTCGTCGCTATTTTTAAAGTTTTGATTTTTTATTTCCTGTCTGCGACATTTCGTTTTCGTCGCAGGTTCGTCGCTATTTTATAATTTAATATTAAATATTATATATTTTTAATTTATAAATAATACAATATATTATTAATTAAATAGTTTTTATTATTATTTAATTTTTATAATAATAAAAATATTTTGTATATTAAATCATTTGTACGAATGTTATACCGAAATACAGTACTTGCGTATTGAAGTTTGTAAACAACACAAACGAAATAGAATCCGTATAAATGTCATATAAAATATAAAAGTACAAAGAATATCTCAATACAATAAACGAAATAGACTGTACGAAAAATCAAAAAATGAAATACTATGCAGAGGAAGATGGAGGGGGATCATGCGGAGAAGAGTGACCATCAGGGGGAGGCTGAGACTGCGAGTTGCTGGAAATCACAGAGATGATGAGATGCGATAGCTGCGAGATTTGCTGGGTCGTCTGCTCCTGCACCTGCATCGTCTGCTGCTGCGCATGCTCAAGCACCTGCTGAAACGCCTGCTGAAGCGACTGCTGCAGCTCCTGCTGGGTCTGAGTCAGCTGCGACCGCAGTGCTCGTACGCTCTCCTCATGCTGCGCCCTGATGGTCTCCACCTCATGCTGCAGCGCCGTATGCTCTGATTCCAGGCGCGAAAGATTCTCTGGGGCCGTAGAAGACGCGGAGGTGCTGGCCTCAGAGGAAGCACCTGCATGCAGAACTTCGGGAAAGAATCGCGGCGCTGCTGATCCGACCCCGTACACCTCCCTCTTCTTCTTATTTTGAGGGCCGACGGTCCGAACCGCATCCCAATAAGCGCGGTTCTTGTCGGCCTCTTCTCCCCTAAGTGCGAGTAGTCTGTTGTACTCGTCCTGAAATGAGAATAAGAATTGTTAGGGTTTAGGGTTTAGCAATAAAATAAAACAAACTAATGAAAAAACAAATGACATCGTAGTCTACTTACACTGATGTCGCGCGCCTTCGCCATGATCCAGTCCTCCGTTCCGTCAGAGGCTTTCTTCCGATGCGTCTTGTAGAAGAGATCGTAGGAGGCTGACCACTCCCCCGTCTCCTCCTGCTGAAAGAATGAAATAAAATATGTTAGTGAAATCCATAATTTTAAAAATTTTGGCATGACCTATTCGTTTATTGGAGGTATCCCGGCCTTAAAGGCCTCTCCCAAGTCAAAGCAAAAATAAAAAAAAGGCAAATGAAAACATATACTACTTAAATTAACCATATACGAATACCAAAAAAACAACAGTGCAACATAAGAAATCAATGAATATAAATAATCCACTTAAGTCAATGAATGTAAATAATCCACTTAAGTCAATGAATCTAAATAATTCAATGAAATCAATGAATCTAAATAATCCAATATTAAAATACTTACCATGGAACGCATCGTGGTGGCGTGGGAAACCGACCCACCTGGGTGTGTGGCAGGTGCTGGGCCCTGTACATTGCCGCTGCGCCGGTTCGCCGCGTTCCGGGCGCTGCAGGCTTGGGTAGCAGGGTCCATCCAACCTGCTATCCACCACGCCCAGGTGGCCTCGGATATGTAGGCAGGCCTGGCATAATTGGGGTCACGCTCCCACTTGGTCTTGTGCGAGTTGATGAAGTCCCTGTAGCGTGTGGCGGCCCTATGCCGCCAGGCCTGCTCCACGTCGTGGGCGATGTCAGCTGGCCAGCTGTACGCCTTCTGCAATTATTATACGGAGGAAAAGTAAAAACGTGGTTAGAAAAGTAATGATCGATTACGTATCAAAAAATGAAATTCACCAAATTTGAATACCTGAAACTCATCCCAGTAGAATCTACGTGTCTGCATGGTGACAAAAGCCCAGCGGTATCCAGCTGGGTCCTGCCTCAGGTGGAAGGACAGAGTGATGCAACCGGCAATCTGGCCCGAGTCCGATGCAAACCTGAAAGAGGTGAAGTTGTTAAGAAAAAATAACGCGTGAAATATATTTCAAAACGTGTTAAAAAAATAAATTATTACTTACGTATGGGTATCATATGACCAAGGGAGGGCACGACGCCCTTGTATGACACCCTCGTCCGATGCCGCATCAGACACCGAATGAGGTGCTGAACCGGTGGGTGTGGTTGGCGGCGTAGATCGGGGGGTGTGGACCTCTCGGCAGACCCTAAAAGGTCTGCGTCCGCAGCAAGAGCTGCGGTCGAAACCGACCCAAGCTGCTCATGCTGAGAGAGGAACCTATCAAACTCTCCTGACATGTCATGTGTAGATCGAGTCGGAAAACCCTCACTAGCCATCAGATCTGCAAGGGTGAAAAACTTAAAAGGCACATTCAACGAGTTTAGGACACCGGTTGGCCAGACAAATAATATGTCAAAAATGACAAGTGTTTGCATACATTTAATGCAAGATATTAATAATTTTGAAAATTTTGGCATGACCTATTCGTTTATCGGAGGTTTCCCGGCCTTAATGGCCTCTCCAAAGACAAATGTATGTACAGCTCTCGAGCGTAGTAAACACCTTGAACTAGTATCATACCGAAAATCATATGCAAACCTCTTACAAAACAGTTTGTACATGCATCATTCATTGGCCAAGCACACCACATTTCTACTAATTGATAAAATTAAAGTCAATTAAGCAAAAAATTACTTAATGGCCGAATATGTATATATATATGTATGTATATATATATATATATATGTATATATATATATGTATATATATATATATATGTATATATATATATGTATAATACATATATAAACCACCCCACCTCCGCCCCATCCAGCCGAACCCGCCCCACCCACCGCATAGCCACCATGCCCCACCCGGCCTCCACCCACAGCCACCCAGCCCGAATCCCTCCACCCCTCGTCAACAACCACCCCGCCCATTGCCCACCGCTGCCCACAGCCACCTCCGCCAACAGCCACCCCGCCATAGCCAACCCCCGCCCACAGACAACCCCCCTGCCAACAACCACCCCCGTCCATATCCCACCCCCGCCTACAGCCACCCCCGCCAACAACCCCCACCACAGCCACCTCCCCACCAACAACCCCCGCCCACAACCAACCCCTGCCCACAGCCAATCCCCCCGCCAACAACCACCCCCCTGCCAACAACCACCCCCTGCCCGCAGCCAACCACCCCCCGCCAACAACCACCCCCGCCCACAGCCACTCCCGCCCACAACCCACCACCAACACCCACAACAAACAATTCAATGTATAACTAATTAAAATCATTAAAAACGAGATAGGAAGAAAAACTAACCGGGGAAAGGAGGTCAACGGAGAACTTGACGGCAGCTGCGCAGAAATTCGCGGGGGAGGGAGGGAGAATTCGCGGGGGAGGGAAATGGGGAAGAAGAAGGGGGATTTCAGTTTTAAGTACGAAATTTTGCGACGAAATAGCGACAGGAGTTCGTCGCTGTTTATTGTGTCGTCGCTATTCCTTGTGTCGTCGTTATTTCAAATTTGCGACGACTCGTGTCGTCAGTAAATCGTCGGTGATCTTCAGTATTGAAAAAAATAATACAAAATATAAAGTACTTACAGACACATATTATGTATATACATGTATATAAGAACGTGTTGACGTCGCTATGGCGTCGCTACGTCGTGTCCGTTCATTAGAACGTGTTGACGTCGCTAATTCGTCGCTAAGTGTGTCGCTAACTCAAACAAACCGTCACACCTATTTCATGTGGTGACGCTAATGCGTCGCTATGGCGTCGCTACGTCGTGTCCGTTCATTAGAACGTGTTGACGTCGCTAATTCGTCGCTAAGTGTGTCGCTAACTCAAACGAACCATCACACCTATTTCATGTGGCGTCGCTACGTCGTGTCCGTTCATTAGAACGTGTTGACGTCGCTAATTCGTCGCTAAGTGTGTCGCTAACTCGGACGAACCGTCCCGCCCGCACAAAGTTCGTCGCTAATTCGTCGCTAATGTGTCTCTAATTCGCACGAAGCGTCACACCCGCACATATTCGCAGTTTGGTTAACGGTCGAATAATGCGTCGCAAGTTCGTCGCTATACTGTCGCTAAAATTACCTATTTATACCCCAAACATCCGCACATATATATACACAGATACAAATTTATAAAATATCAAAATATGCCGCGTCGTTTTAGAAGAACCCCAAGGCGTGGTGGAGGGGCAAACAGTGCCCCGCCACAAGGGCCTACTCCCCAACCACCATCGGTTGAGCGGGAGAGTTCCGTATCTGTGTATGGCCCACTACCGCGAGAGGATGCTCAAGAACAAACGCCGGAACAGGATATCGACTACCGTATGCTGATAGCAAACATGCAACAGCAGTCGAGACAACTGCACAGCATGACTAGAAGGCTGCGGAAGTTGAAATTCAGATATTCCAAACTGAAGCGCCTCCTCAGAGAGTTCGCAGATAATGTGGCAGCCACTCTTTCTTCCGATGACGAAGAGTGAACGGCCTCTCTGCGCCTCTCTTTTAGATTTCTTTTTTTTTAATTTTTCGTTTCATAATGTAAAATTCTTATTATTAAATTAATAATTTTTTTTCTCAATCACTGCTTTCTTTTTCCTTAATTAATACACGTGTTTAATCCTCGACGAATCTGCGACGACACAATGACAAATCGGAATATGAACGAAAAGTAAAACAAAACGTTTGCGACATGCGGGTTTCATCGACAAAAAAACGGACGATACACAACGCCAAGAACCTACTCACCGACGAATTTATTTTATCATTGTTCTGGAATTTTAGCGACAAAATAACTACGATATAGCGACGTAAGGCTACAAACTACATAGCGACGAATAAAACATACAGAATAGCGACGCACCACCGACAAAACACCGACGAACGAATTCATCTGGCTACTTTTCTGCTAGCGACAATGCCTTTCATCGTATTTTCGTCGCAATTAACGACAAAAACAAGTGTATCGCAAATGCGTCGCAAAGTACCGACGCCACACCGACGAACCATGGTTCGTCGGTGAATTTTGCGTCGGTAAACGAAATTCTTTTTATGGTGCAATCACAAACCACAAACCAGATATGAACATTTGGACTTAGTGAGGGGAGGCAATAAATGGCCAACCATGAGCCAGGCAAAGTGTGAGTCTACATCTTAAACATGCTCTGATACAACAACAACAACAACAACAACATTACCCCATTGATTTAGAGGCTTCTGCCTATGACGGAGTATGGGGGACCGTACCCATGTTTTAGAAACACACATGGTTGTTTTCTGATGACCTATAATGAAAATTGCGTTAAGCTGTGTCGATCAACTGTTACTTCACAATATAAGAAGCGCAACCAATTTAGTGAGTCATTTTGCTTTATTCCATCATATTTCAAAGTAAAGGAAGAGTGTGTCCTTGACTCAATTGCTTTAAACTTGCTCTGACACTATGTTGAAACTTGCATTTACATGAGTTGATGCCCAAATCCACTCAAAATCTTAAGGCAACAGGTAGTTGTAGTTCATCCTCATATAACCCATATATTTTATCTCAAAGTGACCAATGTGAAACAATATTCTCGACGCGACAAATAAATTGAACCAATTGTCACATTGTTAGAACCATTACTGGAACCTACCGGAGGAATTATTATACAAAGAGGGCTTGTGATACTTCTCTTGTCACTCATCAGAAAGGTCCAAAATATACCATGAATTTATGGAGGTAGGTTATAATATAACTAGAGCTAGAACATACAGAGTGAAAGATGACACTACATATAAAAAAGTCGATCTACGCCCAAAGATTGGTAATTAACGGGTAATACTTCTCTTATCGGCGTGCCTTGAAGCAACTTGTAAGGTGACTGTTTTTTGATTTTGAGGTCACAGGTTCGAGCAGCAGACTTGCACGAAAAAATATAGGGTAAGACTGCGTATATCAAATCGCAAAGCGATACGACCTCTCTCCGGAACCTAAGCAAATGCAGAAGCCTAATGTACCGGGAACATTTTTACTTCTCTGGTCAGTCAGCCCAATCAAGCAAGATGACACTAAATCCGGATTTCTTTTACTAACAAAAAAAACCCTTTAGAAAGTACGGGTAGCACTACAAAGAATTAGGCTGTGACCACCCTATTTGGGGAGTCCTTTTCTCATCTTAAACACATTCATAAATGCCAAAGTCTTCAAATCAGGACCCTTCCTCTTCCTCCCTGTTTCTCCTTTCTTTTTCATCCTAAAAGGTAGATTCAATTCTTATGTCCCACTCATGTTTCTATAACTGTGAAACTTTTGTTGGAAAATTGATGGAAAACAAGCAAGAAGATAATCAAACAAAAGCCGAGACGAGTTTCGTGATAACTCTCTCCTTAAAGCAACTTAGTCTCTACCAACGAGAAAGGTAGATAATGAGACTAATGCTTCCCAAGATATAACGGCTTTCTTCTTTTCTTTTGCTCTAGGAGAAGAAGATTGAACTTGATGTAGAAGAGAAAGACGATGGAGAGTAGTAGAAGAAGATTGCTGAAATTCTCTTAGATTTTGCAAGAATGTTGTGTAATCTTTGAAGATAGCAAGATCTACTATATATAGATCTTGGGTTGTGTTAAAAGCCATGGTTTAAACTCATTTCAGTAGTTTTTCTACCAGTTATGGCCGTTGATTACCGTTCATAGGTGAAGGGAGATGATCCTTGGACCAAAATCTGCAATTCAAAGTGAAAAGTTCTGTCCGTTGGTACATCGATCGATCGATGTCACTTTGATCGATCGATGTGATCGATCGAAGTCGGACAGAAAGCTTCAACTTTCATTCTGCCTTACATCGATCGATCGATGTCTCATAGATCGATCGATGTGATCGATCTATATTGGACAGAATGCTTCCGGATTTGCAACACAACACATCGATCGATCGATGTCCATTACATGGATCGATCGAAGTCCTCCAGAACACTCAACTTTATTCCAGCTTTCACTTGGTTCGATCCAATCTAATCATGGATCGATCCAAGTGACCTATTTCAAGTTTAAAGTGTTCCAAACATCACATCAATCTCCCAAACAATCTCATATATGTTTTATATAAGTTTGAAGCACACGGTAAAGTATTTTAACGTACTTTTCTAACAATCCCCCGCATGATCCAAACTTATATAAAAACAACTTCAGAATGTTAAACAACTAACCTCTCCATTATCAATCGAAGATAATGACACATAACGGATACGATGACTTGTGATCTTGAATCGCCGGTAGTACAACTTGAGTTATATAAATGGAAGTAAGATGAACTTCGTCTTGAATCTTGCTCCACTATTGTTTATATGAACAACAAGAAGACACATCATTATCTACTTCGTCAAGTTTGCGGTTTTGGTGCGATATCGGCCATGCACCTATCTCGGGTTTCATAAGCTCTCTAAAGAGTTTTCCAAGCTCTTACAGGAAGCGGCACCACTTCCAAGCTTATATAGGTGAAATTCATCAAGTGTGCACTGTTCACACCACCAACATTATGGCTATGAATTTTTCATTAAGAGATTCTTAAAATCTCACCCTTAAGTCATTACAGTGAGCATTATCAACAACAACATCATAGGAAGTAACACTTAGATAGTGCAACATAGAATTCTTTCATGACTTGTTCTTACCACGTTGAGCCCTGTTTTTAGGATCGCTACTAATGGTGGGTTGGGTTCCCGTCAGGAAGAGCTCTCTACAGATGGAATAAGTCATATCCCCCTCGATGTTTCATAGACTAACTTCTTGTTTAGTCCTTTAGTTAAGGGGTCAGCTAGGTTAAACTTGGTTCTTACACATTCCAAGTTAACCACCTCAGAACTAATCAAATCCCGCACGACGTTGTGCCTCAAGCGGATGTGCCGGCTTTTCCCATTGTATATTTTGTTCCTTGCACGTGCGATTGCAGCCTGTGAATCACAATGAATAGATACAGAAGGCATAGGTTTAGACTATAAAGGAATGTCAACAAGTAAATTCCTTAACCACTCAGCTTCTGTACTTGCTAACTCTAAAGCAATAAATTCAGATTCCATAGTAGATTCAGCACTACATGTTTGTTTACAAGACTTCCACGAGTTAGCTCCACGACCCAATGTAAATACATACCCACTAGTGGAATTTATCTCATCGTTGTCAGTCACTCAATTGGCATCACCAATAGCCTTCTAAAACAGCGGGTGATCCAGTAAACATGAGACCTAAATTTATAGTTCCTTTAAGATACTTCAACAAACGTCTTAATGCACACCAATGACTCTCATTTAGATTATGAGTGTATCGTGCAAGCCTATTTACAGAATATGCAATGTCAGGCCCAGTGCAATTCATCAAATACATTACACTACCAATTATCCTATCATATTCACATTGCGACACACTCTCGAATTTGTTTTTAGTTAATGTAACATGCGAGTCATATGGCGTACTTACTGGTTTTACATCATGATGATTAAATTTTCTCAACATTTTCTCCACATAACGTTCCTGAGAAAGCAAATAACCCCCACATTGTTCCACTAGCTTAAAACCAAGTATTAAGTCCGCCTTCCCCATGTCTTTCATATCAAACACAAAAGATAAAAATGATTTTGTATCATTAACAACATTTATGTTGGTTCCAAATATTAACATATCATCCACATAAAGACAAATAATGACATCATCACAATCATTAAACTTACTATACACACAACGGTCACTTTCATTTGCTATGTAACTATTAGACACTAATGCACTATCAAACTTCTCGTGCCATTGTTTAGATGCTTGCTTAAGACCATACAAGGACTTTTTAAGCCTACACACTTTGTGTTCTTGACCCTTAACTATCATACCCTCTGGTTGTTTCATATAAATCTCCTCTTCCAAGTCTCCATTTAAAAACGCTGTTTTCACATCCATTTGGTGAATAACTAGCTTGTGAATGGAGGCAAGTGCTACTAGAACTCTAATAGTAGTGATCCTAGCAACCGGTGAGTAGGTGTCAAAGGAGTCTATACCTTCTTGTTGAGTAAACCCTTTTGTGACAAGCCTAGCCTTAAACTTATCAATTTTTCCATCCGCCTTTAGTTTCTTCCTAAAGACCCACTTACAACTGATAGGTTTACACCCTCTAGGCAAGTCTACCGATTCCCAGGTATTGTTACTTAGTATTGACTCAAGCTCACTTTCTATGGCTTCCTTCCAAAACTTAGAATCTATCGACCTAATCGCATCTCCATATGTTTTGGGATCATCATCTAAAATGAATGTTGATATAAAGTCACTTCCAAATGAATTTTCTGTTCTTTGTCTTTTACTTCTTCTAGGTATATCAACCTCTTGATCAACGAAGGATTTGATAGATTCGCCTATCTCAAATTTGGAGACTCATTCGGATTGTCTATTCATAGGGAATATATGCTCAAAGAATTCAGCATCTTTAGATTCCAATATAAAACTATTATCTATAGTCATGAATCTATATGCTACACTATTTTGAGCATATCTGATGAATACACAATCTCTTGTCTTAGAACCGATTTTATTTTTCTTAAAATCAGGAATGCCGACTTTGGCTAGACACCCCCATACTTTCAAATAATTTAGGTTGGGAGCATAGCCTTTCCACAACTCAGAAGGAGTCTTATCGAACTTCTTATGAGGTAACCTATTCAAAATGTGACAGGCAGTCAAGATTGCCTCCCCCCACAAGTTGTCCGGCAATCCTGAACTAACCAACATGTCATTCATCATATTTTTCAATGTTCTATTCTTCCTTTTGGCTACTCCGTTAGACTGAGGTGAATAAGGAGGTGGAACTTCATGAATAATGTCATTCTATTTACAAAACTTTTGCAAAGAATTTGTACAGTATTCACCACCTCTATCAGTCCTAAGCCTTTTGATCTTTAAGTCTAGTTGATTTTCAACCTCATTTTTATAACTTATGCACTTAGACTCGGCTTCACTCTTGTGACTTAATAAATATACCTTCGTATATCTAGAGTAGCCATCGATAAAGGTAACATAATACCTTTTACCACCTTTACTCGTGTGATTCTTAAAATCATCTAAGTCACTGTGAATTAAACCAAGTTTCTGTGAGACTCTATCAACTTTCTTAAATGGTTTCGTATGATGTTTTGCTCAACACAATGCTCACATTTGTTAAAGTTATCATCATCACAAGAAATCAGATGCACGTTCTTGAGTTTCTTTATTACTCATATGTTTGCATGTCCTAGTCTAACATGCCACATATCAAGAGACTCAACAAAGTAAACAGAACTAGATGCATCTTTATTATTACAGCAAATAGCATCGAGTACAAGAAGACCTCCATTACAAAAACCTTTAACAACAAATTCACCATTTCTAGACAAGACTAGTTTATCAGACTCTAAAACAAGTTTAATGTTGGTCTTGTTCAGCAACACTCCAGAGATCAAGTTCCTACGCATGGCAGGAACATGCAATACATTGCTCAATTCCAGTTTCTTCCCAGAAGTCAACTTGAGAAGCACCTTACCCTTTCCGAAGACTTGGGTACTATGTGCATCTCGCAACAAAACTTGTTCATCACTGTCTATTTCCTTGTATTCAGAAAATAGGTCTTTACTGGTAGCAATATGTCTGGTAGCACCTGTGTCTACCACCCATTTCGTAGTACCACTAACAAGGTTTACCTCCGTTAAGACGACTGCTGCGATGACATCGTCTGCTGCTCCTTTGGCCTCCACTAGATTCGCCTGGTTGCTCGGCTGGTCCTTCCGCTTCCTGCAGTTGACTGCTCAGTGTCCTGGCTTTCCCCACACCCAACAAACTCCCTTCATCTTGTTCTGAGCCTGCATAGCAACCTTCTAACCTTTTGGTCCACCGCCGCTGCCATTGTTGTTGTGAAATTTAGGCTTCTTCGCAGTGTACTCCACAACGTTGGCTTTGACTCCTTCTTCATAGTGAGACTCGTCCTCCAGCCTGTTATTCTTTTCGATGCGTATGTGTTTAATTACTGCATCTAGAGACAACTTGGCGTCGTTATGCTTTCCTATCTTCTTGTATTTGCTCCAAGAAGGAGGAAGTTTCTCTAACAGCGCCGCCGCCTGGAACGTCTCATCAATCTTGATTCCTTCGTGTTCCAGATTATCCACCAACTGCTAGAACTGATGGATTTGATCATTGATTGGAGAATGATCAACCATCTGGAACTTCAAGAACTCACTCACCACATACTTGCGTTTGCCCACGTCTTCAGTACCATATTTGTTCTCCAGTGCTAACCAAATCTCTTTTGCAGACGTAAATTTGACATAAATGTCAAATAGAGAGTTGGCCAGAAAATGTATTATGTGGCCTCTGCAAGTAGTGTTGTCTGCTTCATATTCAAATGGCTCCATCTTGGACATATCAGGCAGAGCTTGCTTGGATGCCATCTTAATTGCTTTAAGATTGTTGGAAAATAGATGGAAAACAAGCAAGAAGATAATCAAACAAAAGCCGAGACGAGTTTCGTGATAACTCTCTCCTTAAAGCAATTTAGCCTCTACCAACGAGCAAGGTAGATAATGAGACTAATGCTTCCCAAGATATAACGGCTTTCTTCTTTTCTTTTGCTCTAGGAGAAGAAGATTGAACTTGATGTAGAAGAGAAAGACAATGGAGAGTAGTAGAAGAAGATTGCTGAAATTCTCTTAGATTTTGCAAGAATGTTGTGTAATCTTTGAAGATAGCAAGATCTACTATATGTAGACCTTGGGTTATGTTATAAGCCATGGTTTAAACTCATTTCAGCAGTTTTTCTACCAGTTATGGCCGTTGATTACCGTTTATAGGTGAAAGGAGATGATCCTTGGACCAAAAGCTGCAATTCAAAGTGAAAAGTTCTTTCCGTTGGTACATCGATCGATCGATGTCACTTCAGTCGATCGATGTGATCGATCGAAGTCGGACAGAAAGCTTTAACTTTCATTCTGCCTTACATCGATCGATCACATCGATCGATCGATGTCTCATAGATCGATCGATGTGATCGATCTATGTTGGACAGAATGCTTCCGGATTTGCAATACAACACATCGATCGATCGATGTCCCTTACATGGATCGATCGAAGTCCTCCAGAACACTCAACTTTATTCCAACTTTCACTTGGTTCGATCCAGTCTAATCATGGATCGATCCAAGTGACCTATTTCAAATTTAAAGTGTTCCAAACATCACATCAATCTCTCAAACAACCTCATATATGTTTTATATAAGTTTAGAGCACACGGCAAAGTACTTTAACGTACTTTTCTAACAACTTTGACAATCCACCTTGTTGAAACTTGGGCTTACATGAAGTGACTTATATATCCACTTAAAATATTAAGACAATAAGTGGTTGTACCTCATCCTCATATAACGCGTATATTTTTCTCAAAGTGGTCAATGTGGAAAAATATTCTCAAGTCCGTCCTCATAGAGCAACATGGCTTGACATACACATACGTCTTAAAACTTGTCTTCAATCACAAACCACAAACCAGGAATGAACAACTGGACTTGGGCGAGGATAGACAATCAATAACCAACTATGGGTCAGGCAAGGTGTGAGTCCACATTTTAAACTGACTCTGATACCATGTTGAAGAAGACTTTCGGTTGCCAAAATCTTATTTTACACACCCTAATTTTCCATCCCTTCTAGTGATATCTAATTCAAAAATATAGTAGCTGTATACCATTATCCCGTATACTAATTTAAGTTGATTCATACTAAACCACATGACACATGACTAAAAGTCACAGATAGTATCTTAAAGTAAGACAAAAGTTCTCCAAAGGAAACCAAGAAAATCAACTCTCCCTTTTTTACTTCTGCTGTACCAACTCTTCATTAACCTTCCATAGTAAGATTATGTGACTTTTTCTGTCCACAATTTGCACCACCCCACTTGTCTTGTCATGCAAAGACAAAGTATCCTCCTATTGTTGTACGTGTATATAAACACACATTCAAGATGATGGAGAAGCTTGAGACAGCTACTTTTCTGATTTCATCCATACCATATTTTTGTTTCATGGAAATATCAGCTATAACCACCATGAACCAACAAGACGGGAGCACAGATGGACATGTCAAGAACAGGAGTTGGTTATGCCCGGATTTCGGTTTCATCCTACTGAAGAGGAAATTATAGAGTTCTATCTTCGACGGAAGGTCGAAGGGAAGCCTTTCAATGTTGAACTCATTGCTCTTCTTGATCTTTATCAATATGATCCTTGGGAACTTCCAGGCACGTGTTTTCTCTTCTTTTTTTTCCTTATCGAAATCCATTTCCTCTTTTCAAGATTATGAAAGGAAGTTTTTGTTAGTCCATTTCCTCCTTTTTCTCAAATATTGTTGAATCATGTTTAGACACACAACCCAAGGATGATACAACTACCATACATATTCTAGTCTATTCAGTTATTTAAATAGTTTACTGAATTTTTGTACCATTATATATTACAAATTTACATAGTGTTGGTCGAAAACTTAACTAAATCATTTATTGCTATTATTCCATATTGGCTAATTTGAGAAAAAATACATTGGTTATATGAGGATAGGGTACCACCACCCATCATCTTAAGGTTTTGAATGGATAAGGCCTCACCGGTATCAGAGACAGTTTAACATATGGACTCACACATTGTCTGGCCTATGGTTGGCCATTTAATATCTCTACTTACCCAAGTCCAGATGCTTATGTCTGTCTTGTGGTTTGTAATTGGGTGTAGTAAAGCGCGTGTGTATGTCAAGTCACGTTGCCAGGTGAAGACGAGTGTTGAGAATATCATTCCACATTGGCTAATTTGAAAAAAAAAATGCATGGATTATATAGGTTGTAAGGAGCGTGTGTATGTCAAGACACATTGTCACGTGAGGGTGAGTTTTGAAAATATTATCCCACATTGGCTAATTTGAGAAAAAATATGTCAAGCCGTGCTGTCACGTGAGAGCGGTTTTTGAGAATATTATGTCACATTGGCTAATTTGAGAAAAATACATAGGTTATACGAAGATATGGTACCACCACCCAGCGCATTAAGGTTTTGAGTGAATATGAGCCTCATTCATATGAGCTCAAGTTTCTACATGATTTCATGCACGAAATACCTTGTTATCGGAACTATTCCGACAGCCAAATGGAAGAAATGTCAATTTTTTGGATTGATTTACCGTCAAAAATGGTTAATCCATGTTGATTTTGTACACTTGGATCAATATTTATGTACAATGCAATATTTTCATCATTTTCTGATGCGGGATAAGAATGTAATTTTATCACGTCCAAATCACACCTTCTTTTTACGAATTGAGCTAACAAAATCCCTTTTCATGTCGTCATTTTTTTTTCTTTAACAGCTAAGGCAGCAATCGGTGAGAAGGAATGGTTCTTCTATGTCCCGAGAGATAAGAAGTATCGCAGTGGAGATAGGCCAAACCGCGTCACAACTTCAGGTTACTGGAAAGCCACCGGAGCTGACAGAACGATTAAGAGTGAGGATTTCCGGTCCATTGGACTGAAGAAAACTCTTGTATTTTACTCTGGGAGAGCACCAAAAGGCGTTCGGACAAGTTGGATTATGAATGAGTATCGTTTGCCTTTCCATGAGACTGAACGTTTGCAAAAGGTACGCCGTTTTCGTGTGCTCTAAAACCTAACAACAACAACATTACCTCATTGTCTTAGAGGCTCCCGTCTATGGCAGGATATAGAGGTCGGATGTACGCAACTATACCCGTGTGTTAGAAAGTTGTTTCCCGATGACCCATAATAAAAATTGTGTCAAGCTATGTCGATCAACTGTAACTTTACGATTCCTGATGACCCATAATGAAAATTACGTCAAACTATGTCGATCAATTGCAACTTCACAATATAATAAGTGCAACCAATTTAGTGTGTCATTTTGTTTTATTCATCATATTACAAAGTCTAGGAAAAGTATGTCCTTAACTTCATTGGAAATGGAAACAATGACAAAAATAAAATAACATTTACTTTTTTATAAAAATATTGTCACGGTTGACTATATGAAAATATATAATTTCAGCGTTGTATCTACAGTCCACGCTAAATAGAGCTATATAGGGAAGACAGGGTCGGTTAAAATTAAGAGTTCTTCACGTGTCTCTCCATAGGCGGTTATTATTCCCGTTTCTTCGTTGAAATATGCAGAAATTTTATAAAATCTACTGAATAAGTAGCAAAACCTACACCTTCAACTCGTACATATTTAAGGTGGTTTCTTGGTGCACTAGGCTTCCGTATTTTCGCAGAGTCCGAGAAGGGGCCGAATCGCTTTCCGATCTGATATATACAGCCTTACATTACACTTTGTGCAAGAGGCTATTTTCGCGGCTCGAACCCGTGACCTCAAGGTCACAAAACATCAACATTACCTGTTGGTTCAAGCCCCATCCTCTTACACCTTCAACTGGTAAATAACCTAGTTAATTTGTGTTCAAACTTATACATAGAGGAACGGTATCCAGCTATGTTTATGCATAAGGGGACGTTATTCCTCCATAGGGGACAAATAATTCCCTTAAAATTAAGGCCATTTATAATTACATATACTAATCTCAGATGCTAATGTTGCATTTATTGTCATACATAGCTCTAAATAATCCGGAAATTGTTAATGTTTTGAGTCATGGAAACTTTTATATTTATACGTGATAGACCATAACTAAATCATCTGTTAGTCAACAGTCAACGGTTTAGCCCCAGTAGCTCAGCACTCAGAAGTACTGCAGTTCAGCAGTTCAGCACCCAAGCATAGCAGTTCAGCCTCAGCTGCACCTCAGCAGGGCATCATGACGCTCTTATAACATCGAAGAATATGCCAAGGTCTGCACCTCGGCACCAACTTCAGTTTATGTTCAAATGCTGCACTTCGGACCACTTCAGCAGGATAAGGCCAAGTCATGCACTTCGTCAGAGCTCAGCTGTGTACCACAGCTAAAGAGCCAAGCACGATACTACTTCGTGGGATCCTCAAAATAGAGGTGCAACTCGAATATAATGACTACAACTGGTCAATCTTCCTGAACACGCCAAGGTCATAACAGCCGGCCTATTAGTCACATCAGTCAGGCTACCGATATCATCAGCAGACCTACGGCACCTTAGACTTTCTGTCTCAAGCAAACGTCTTATCCACCATCCAATATCAGGACTAAAGGCGGGAAAAGATCTATAAAAGCAAGGCAACCAGAACAAAGAAATAGACCAAGATCCAGATCCGGAATTCATACATTCATATTCCAAAGTGAAATCTATACACTCTGCTCCTCGGCAAATACTGTGAGAAACTCCTAACTCACCTCCTAAATTACAAATCTCAGTGAGATATGGCCCAAACTGACTTGAGCGTCGGAGGATTTTTTCGGGGTCAACCCCCCGGGACCTCTGACCTGTGCTTCCTTTTGCAGGATATTTGGCGCTATTCCAGCTACACATTCTCAATTCTGGTTAACAACTCTTCAAGTTAACTGACAGAATAAATTTGAGGTCGTCTAGACCCTTGGTGAAGATCCGGCTCATCATTTGGCGCTAGAAGGAGGGCCTCCCTAAGTCCCTTAACCCAGAAAACAGCTATTCAAAGCTTCTTTAACGATTACTCAGAGCTTTTCTAATTGCCCTTGGAAGCTATTGAGAGAAAGATGAGTAGAAAAGATAGTCAAAGGTCCAAGCAACTTACGACATCCAAGAGGAGCCAAAGGTCTTCTCAGCAACAAACTGATCAATGCTCTACGGAGCCGGGAGAATCCTCAACTCCCATTGCTTTCACATATGAAGAGCACAGACGAGCCATTCGCTATGTGGCTCAGAACCCAGAGGTCTTCCAAGCAGTAGTGAGGGAGATCAAGGGGAAGGCCTTTGCAACAAAGTCCAGTGAGTCCCATTCCAATAACTCTCACCCACTGGAGCAAACAGAATATTCTCCCACTCGGCCTGGTTATTGTCCCAGACGCCAGGCTGAGTTTATGGTCGAGGCAAGACGGCCAGAACAAAAGTCTAGCCACCAGAGTTTAAGATATACTCAGAAAGCCTCCTTGCCATTTAAACATGGCAGAAAAATTGACAATAAAGACAAAGCACCGTTGCAGGAAAGGTGATCTATCAAGATTCGGTTAGGAGGCCGAGGAAAGGAAAGGAACTCTCTGCTGGCTTCAAAAGCCCACTCTTTCCTACATGAGGAAAAAATCTCTAGCGAAAGAACCCCAGCCCCTGGCTGGACCAGTCTACAAAAGAAATCATCGAATGTATTGCCTTTATCATCATGATATCAGGCATGATACAGAAGATTGTAGGCAGCTCGAGCAAGAGATTGGGAGTCTTATTGAGCTGGGTCACCTACAACGTTTTTATAATCCGAGGTCTAGGCTCCACAACAGACTAGACTTTGGCGGACCTCCTCTAGGAGAAGGTTGTAAACCTGGGCCTCATCAAGGATTTCAAAGTGATGAGGATTCAGATCCTGATGAAAGGGAGTTACGAGTTCCTGAGCATATAAGGCTGATATAACAACAACAATACCTGATTCAATTGAATCATGGTTTATCTCTTCTCGGGCTCATCCCATATCTTCTGGCTCAGCCTTATGTTATCAAGGGAACAATTTATTATACTATTATTTGGCATTCAGCCAGGAAAAGTTAAACCTTATGGCGCATGGTGCAATAATTTATGCCTATCTATCACCCACGACGATAGTGGGGGCATATATATCTTTACCCCAGCAGGACTGGGAGGTTGAGCAGGTCTCAACAGGATGGGACAGGTTTCCCAATATTCTTACCCTAGCAGGTCTAAGAGGTTGAGCAGGTCTCAACAGGATGGGACAGGTTTCCCGATATTCTTACCCTAGCAGGTCTGGGAGGTTGAGCAGGTCTCAACATTATCTTTACCCCAGCAGGTCTGGGAGGTTGAACAGGTCTTAACATTATCTTTACCTCCAGTAGGTCTCAACATTATCTTTACCCCAGCAGGTCTGGGAGGTTGAGCAGGTCTCAACAACGGGATAAGTTCCCTACATTTTCACCTCAGCAGGTCTGAGAGGTTGAGCAGGTCTCAACAGCTGGATAAGTCCCCAATAGCTTCAACTCAGCAGGACTGAGAGGTTGAGCAGGTCTCAACAACGGGATAAGTTCCCTATATCTTCAACTCAGAAGGACTGAGAGGTTGAGCAGGTCTTAATAGCGGGATAAGTTCCCCATGTTTTCACCTCAACGGGACTGAGAGGTTGAGCAGGACTAAACAGCGGGATAAGTTCCCTACATCTTCACCTCAGCAGAATTGAAGAGTTCAGCAAAGTTTCAATTACGAGATAAGTTCCCTATATTCTAACTCAGCAAAACTGAAAGAGCTGAAAAGCTAAGGATAAAAGTTGAAGTTTAGTACTTCGGCTAAGAACCAGTGTACAAAAGATACTCTTTTGATAAACACAAATACTTACAAACTATCAAAATAGAGCAAGTAAAGTCTCTTAAGATGAAGACAAATACTTGCAAACTATCAAAATAGAGCAAGCAAAGTCTTTTAAACTGAAGACAAACACTTGCAAACTACGGAAAAAGAGCAAGTAAAACTTTGCAGAGCCGAAGACAAATATTCACATGCTGAAGACAAATGCAAAGGCCGAAGAGCAAAAGTTGGAAAAAATGGATTTTCATTGAAGTACAAAATCTATTACAACTATAACTATCTACAGGAAAAATCCTATTCTACTTTTCAGCTTATTCATTTTCCCTAAGATCAACCCCACTTTGGAACAGAGCAATTTGGTTTTCAAGAAGGTTCCCAGCCTCAAGGTTGTACAGCTCGGCAATACGAGGATGGTTTTTGTCCAGGCTAGGGCAGACCTCCGAACAAGCATCAATTGTCCAAGTTTGCCCAACAGCAATTACTGAGCCTTGAATCTTTGAAAAATTTCCGGTGAAAAGCTCAGACTGTCTGAACTCAGCAATGGTTTTCTTCATCTCCTCAGCCTGAAGTTCAAATTGCTGGAGGATATCATCTTTACTTTTCCTCTCTGCCTGCAGTTACTGGTACAGGTCATCCCTGCTATTGGATAATACTTGATCAAATTACTGATTTCCTTTTGGTAGAACTTCAATTCAGCCTGAGCCTTGGAAGAAGCTAACTCAGTGCTGGCCAATGTCTCCTTTAACTCAATCGTTTGGGATTTGACATCAGCCAGCTTAGCATCAGAATCTTGCTTCTCAGCTTGGAGCCTGAAGTTCTCCTCCAAAAGGGAAGCCAGCTTGGAATCTGAATCCTGCTTTGCATCTGAAGCCTAGAGTTGTCTTCAGTAAGTGTGGCAACTTGCGACTTCAGATTGTTCACCTTAGCTTCCAGCCCGGACAACTTTGTGTTGTTCGGATTTGCCACCTCAGCTAACTTATCATAAGCCTTTTTGAGATGGGCATTGGTCTCAGAGAGTTTGAAGAACCTGGTATGAAGCTCTTTAGCTCGTCTAAGAATGTTAAATTCTTGGACTCGATACTGCACAAGTCAGACTGGATAAGAAAAACATGAAGGGTCAAGTTGAAAAATGGAAAGTAGAAGGAAGTCATACCAGAGCCATATTACTGGCAAATGAGTTGAAAGCAGCACTCCAGTCCAGACTGTCATACATTTGCCAATCCTTAGGAAGTATTGACACTTCTGTCAATTTCCTAGCTACTCCAGGATCTTCGGCAGAATTGTTGAGGCTGAACTCTATCGTATGTTTGCCCCGTCGAGGTCGGGGAAAAGGCTCCCCCTCCGTGGTGTTCCTTGCAGAGGACCCTCCTTTAGGTACGTTTTCCCTGGAGGGCTCCCCTTTAAGATTATTTCCTTTTGGAGGCTCTCCCTCCACCTCAGAAGGTCCTTCCCTGGAAGCATTTACCTCAGGGGCTTCTCTTAAAAGATCGAAGGAAGGCACGGCCTCGTCAGCAATCCAACCTGGGGAAGGAGCATTCTCCTCTTCAGCAGCAGGAGATGAAGGAATTAAAATGGGGGCATCAATTCTCCCATTCCCGTCTCCAGGTTGAGTTGAGGTTGAAACAGGAACCTGAGCTCCGGCTTGAGGGGAATTATCAGAAGTTTCAACTGAAAAGGAAAATTATTCAAATGGTTGCATAGGAATCAAACATGTCCAAGACTAGAATAGGTCAAACTTCTACCTGGACGTGTCTGCACTTCAGATGAAGAACTAGGAGAGGCTTGCTCTGAAGTGGAGGGTTGGCATTCCGATAACGTTCTCTTCCTGGGGACCAAGTTTTTCAGCCTCTCAAGGGTCCCACGTACCATGAAATCTGCAAAATTCCAGGAACAAAACAGTCAGAACACAGATGCAATGTCAAAATCAATCAAGGATTTCAGAAAATATTGTCATATACCCCGAACTATCCACAAAGCAAGAGGAATAAGAGGTCGAAAATTGTATTCCGGACACAAATGTTCCAGGTCAACAACCTCTACAATCTGCCTATTAACTCTCTTCCAATCTACGACCCGGGGTGGAAATAGTTATTGAGAGGCCTCATTGCGAAATTGTTCCCTTGGCCTCCTGTTATTTACATTACCAGTGTTCCAAGGGGTTCCTTCAGGTAACCCTACACTCTTAACAAAAAAGAAATTACCCCTCCAATCTTTGAAAGAATAGGGAAGGTTTATTACAAAAGATCCCCTACTACTCTGAGATCTCCTATCAAAATTGTACCAACTACCCTCCTGATTACATACAAATATCTCTCTAAAAACTGCAAGTGAGAAGCTCTTCTTAGATGCTCTTAGATAAAGCAGATAACTGAGTATAATTCTCAGTCCTTTGGGCGTTATTTGGGGGAGCCTAAGTTTGTAACAGAACAGTATTTGGAGTAAGGGAGCTGGAATGGGTAAATTAAAGTCAGATCTAAAAAACTCCTCGTAAACTGCTTCATAGACAGTCGGGGGGTCATTAGCAGTTTGATGAGGAAGGGGAAGAATGGGAGCAAAGGTACTCTTGTCAACCTTATAAAGTTGACATAGTTCAGAAAGGTCGTTATATTTCAAGGTGCACATTGAGTTATGCACTGAAAGGGAGGGTACTATGGATTCCAAGGTAAAAGAAGACGAAGCCATGAGTAAGATAAAGAAAACTTACAAGATATTGAAGACGTAAGGTTGAAAGAGCCGGAGTAAGGAAAGCTTCGAAGAAGAAGAAGAAGAGCAATTCAACAATGCAGCAGAATAACCAGCTGAGCAGGATAAGGGAAGAAGAAAAGAATGAATCAAGGAAATTGTTTCTATTTATAAGTGAGAAGAAAACAAAAGATTACAACTTTTCGTTTGAAATACGAAGAGGCAGAAGTTCACACATTTCCCTCCCTCGGGGAATGAAACCACCAAAGAAGTAATGATGAGGTGTCGAAATTGGTGCTTACATTAAAAGCGGGAATTACTGCGCAAGTAAAAGAATAACCGCGCGATTTATGAAGAACTGCCACGTCACGGGTCCATTAAAGCAAGATTTGTCTGCCCTCGCAGTTCAGCTCAGCCACACACAATCTGGGGACAAATGATAGACCATAACTAAATCGTCTGTTAGTCAACGGTTTAGCCCCAGTAGCTCAGCACTCAGAAGTATTGCAGTTCAGCAGTTCAGCACCCAAGCATAGCAGTTCAGCCTCGGCTGCACCTCAGCAGGGCATCATGATGCCCTTATAACATCGAAGAATATACCAAGGTTTGCACCTCGGCACCAACTTCAGTTTATGTTCAAATGCTGCACTTCAGACCACTTCAGCAGGATAAGGCCAAGTCATGCACTTCGGCGAGGCCTAGTCATGCACTTCGGCAGAGCTCAGCTGTGTACCACAGCAAAAGAGCCAAGCACGATACTACTTTGTGGCACCCTCAAAACAGAGGTGCAACTCGAATATAATGACTACAACTGGTCAATCTTTTTTAACACGCCAAGGTCACAACAGCCGGCCTATTAGTCACATCAGTCAGGCTACTGATCACATCAGCAGACCTACGGCACCTTAGGCTTTCTGCCCCAAGCAAACGTCCTATCCACCATCCACTATCAGGACTAAAGGCGGGAAAAGATCTATAAAAGCAAGGCAACCATAACAAAGAAAGGGACCAAGATCCAGATCTGGAATTCATACATTCATATTCCAAAGCGAAATCTATACACTCTGCCCCTCGGCAAATACTGTGAGAAACTCCTAACTCACCTCCTAAATTACAAATCTCAGTGAGATATGGCCCAAACTGACTTGAGCGTCGGAGGGTTTTTCCCGGGGTCAACCCCCCGGGACCTCTGACCTGTGCTTCCTTTTGCAGGATATTTGGCGCTATTCCAGCTACACATTCTCAATCCCGGTTGACAACTCTTCAAGTTAACTGACATAACAAATTTGAGGTCGTCTAGACCATTGATGAAGATCCGGCTTCATCAATACGCATTTTTGGTAACACATAAAAAGGTTTGGCATGTGTGTGAAGATACAAAGCTGTATATTTTATTTTAAACTATGTGAAGGTATCAATTAACTAAAAAAAGACGTTTCCAGTACACTAGGCTCCTGCATTTGTACAGGGTTCGAGAGAAGGTAGGATCACTTTGCGATCTAATGTATGCAGCTTTGTTCTACACATTTTGTGCAAGAGGGTATTTCCATGGCTTGACCCGTAACTTCAAGATCACATAGCAGCAACATTACCAGTTGCTCCAACTGGTTATAAGCTTTCATCCATGGCTTTTTTATATGTTTTAGGATGTCGAAGTGGAAGTTAAGATTGACAAACATTAAATTTAATAAGTAACTACAAACCATCTTGTGGTAATAAGATATATATTCGTCGTGGTGGGCTTTCTTTACTCACGCTCACTAACATCTTAATTATTCTTATTTTTTATATCTTATTAGCTTATGAACAACTATTAATATTTAAAAATTATTCGTTGGACCTAGTACAATTATTGGCCTAAATAATTATTTGTCGTGAGTCACTTTTATGTGATCCCTTTTAAATAGATTTCCACATGCGACTCTTTATTTGGACCCTACTTTTATGTTAAAAAAGGACACAGAATATACTAAAGAAAGTAAATAATAACTTCGTTATTAGATCTCATCAAAGTAAATAAAAAATAAAAAAAAATTGTCTCACTTTCACAAGAATTGGGTCATAAAAGCATGAACCCCCACCACCCGCCCTCGACCCCAAATAAAAGTGGACTGAAATTGTACACGTAACATGGGGTAGAAATTCTTGGCTCAATAACTATATGTCTCTATTGGTTGTCGGATTTCAAACATCACAAGTTGCCTGGAGAAACAATATACAAGGCAAGAAATGGGATCTCTTAACTTACACTTTACTCTTTTTTTGATCGTTCGACACGTGACAACAAGAGGGGTGGTGAGGCTAGATAAATGTCACCTGCATTTAGTCTTACCATTCTCTTATTGTCACGTGTCGCACGGTCACGCGTCACCGCACAACATTTGCGGTAGGAGGATCCTATTCCCCAAGACAATGGTAAAATGATTGACTTTCGAGTATTCGCATGTTAAGGTACTGTAGGATGAGATGTTGGGTGGTTCTTCGGAGTAATTCTGTAGTTCCATTCGGAAAATATCATTTGGAAAAAATGCAAAATATTTCTAAACACAAAAAATCGGAATCCCTTGCTCCTAAGGCCACTCCAATGATCCTGTCCTATAAAACTGGGTAGAAGATGCAAATTCAAATATTCAGTGGCCTCCTAGGTTGACAAAACGTGGTCAGAGCCCACACAAAGTGCATAATGCAAATCGTGCCAGCAATTCTCTATTCCTAATTGTGCCGGGTATAATGGCAAGTTATTAATGACTCAGACAGCAGTAATACACACACTACGCGTGCTCCGTCCGAATCTGCGTCTTTCTAAACACAATGTTACAACTCAAGTACCAGCTGAGCTATGTCTTAGAAGCAAAAAAAAAGCAAAATCACTAATCCCGTGAGCCCCATTGCCCCTACCCCATGAAGCCTACAAAATATTTACAGAACTTACATAATCGATAGCAAAATCTACTAACATTTTAACAAAACCTACACAATATTTCTTAAATATACCCAACGAATCTGTGATCTCAAAGTAACAAATTAACAGTTGCTCTAAGATTTGCCCTCAGTTATCGCTCTATTGGTGTCAACACTAAATTCAACTATTTAGATATTATCTTTATTTACTATAAAATTCTTAAACCTAAGTTAATTTTAAATATTTATATGCATGCTCATAGATTATTTCATTCATAATAATTTTTCATATATGGATCAAAGGTGTTACATTTAGATGCAAATGCTGCATCCTAATTAGAATATTGTTTTATATAGCAGCCTGAGATTTCAATATGCCGAGTTTATAAGAGACCTGGAGTGCAAGGCCATCTATCTCTTCCAACAAACGCATCTGCAGCATCATCATCATCATCATCACGATCTGCGATAAGAAAAAACATGGACACATCAATGATACATGAAGCCATGGAAAAACAACTCCAAGATTTCACAACAAACACACATCAACTCGAGGACATTGTTAGTGAAACAAGTGGGATTTGCAGCATTGATGTAGAATCATCATCATCACTTGTTATTTCCCCACATGAACCATATAATCCGACATTAACACCATCAGAGCAAGCTTGCTCCATAGGATCTGACTGCAGTACGAATATCGATTTTTCTGGGGTTCCATATCAAACAGTTTGTCATGATCTTAATAGACTGGTGAATTATCAACAGCATGCAAGTATCAATCACAGAAACCAGCAATTTATGTATACACAACCACAACCACAGTCGCAGATGCAACATACTGTATTGGTTAACATGCAGCCGCCGGATGCTTTTCAGATAGAGATCGCGGCGGAGAGGTGGTGGGAATGGAGCAATGTGTCTGATCCAAGCAAGGAATTTAATTTTCAGATAACTAAGTATTAAGTATTAATAGGATCCATACAATTGCCCATGTATCTCTGTGCGCAAATGTGGAAGCCTGGTGCGAAGGCCTTTTTTATGAAAGAAAAGAGTGAGTCTTATTGGATACATACAATTAAAACTATAGTACCCTTTTTGGAATATATTTCAATAATTATCCCATGTTTATGTTTAAATGATTCATTTCTCCTTAATAATCAATAGGCCTGACGGAATAGATAGATAATATGTATCTATTTGAAATGTGATCGGGAATTAATTGCAAAAATTATGGATAAAAGTGGATTCGCCATTGATTAGTGGTTTCTTGGTTTGCAACATTAATAATCTCCAGTTTGTAAACTGAAATTCGTCCCTATACTTGCGACTAATGTATTTCAGTCATGCCAATGAGACATTACCCCAATGGTAATACAGATGCAAAACTCTACAGAATGTGTCATGATCCAGAAAAATGTTTAATCTCCACTTAAAGTATCTATCCATAAAGTGTGGCAGGATAGAAAAATGTATTTCGTCATTAAAATTCCGCAATTGAGGTTCCTGCGACTAAGTTTATTTCAATATTAAGTGATTGTTGTAACTTAGTGATGAAATAGCCATGTAAATCGTCGTTGCTGATCATATAATCTTAGTAGTGAGAGAATGTGCTATTGAAGTGCTTCTTCTATTCATTTTCCTGTTTGAATTTTTTGAGATATGTTTCTTTTTCCTTTTTTTGGCAAAGAAATTTAGTCCCTTAAATTGTTGTTTTGTGACCTCATCGCAGAAACAGCCTCTTACACAAAGTGTAGGGTAAAGTTGGATACATTATAATGCGAAGTGATACGGCTCCTCATCGGACCATGTGCAAACGCGGAAGAATGCCATCAATTCTCCTAAGAAACCCGGGTATGATTTCTAGTGGACGGTGGTGAAGTCAAATCTTCACCCGGATCAAAGGTGGTTCGAAAAGAGGAAACTCCGTCAACGTCTTACACAGACATACTTTGTTGTCACCCGGATCAGAGGTGGTTCGAAAAGAAGAAACGCCGTCAACGTCTTACACAGACATAGTTTGTTGTCAGAACTAACGTTTTCAAAAATCTTCGCAAGTTAAATGATGTTAGAGGTCTCGGAGCTATTGCTCCAGAAAATACTCTACGACGCTCAAGACAGTTGTGGGTATAGTCATATTTGTATGCCGGAAATATAGAGAAACATGTCTCTATACTGAACCATCAGACACCACTCCAAGTGTTAGCCACTCAGACACAAATCCCATCTGTCATTACCTTACCCCCAAAAGTCTTTGGTTGTACTATTTTTGTCCACGTTTCAAAAACCCAACGTGACAAATTTGATCCATGTGCTGAGAAGTGTGCCTTCGTTGGCTATTCGCTTTCACAGAAAGGATACCAATTTTACAATCCTCGTACCCGCCGAATCCACACTACAATGAATTCGGTTTCCCAACCAGTCTCTGATAATGTTCTTGTTCCACCAATGAAGCTCAATGAACCACCTCTAGCTTCTGATTTTGGATCATTGGAGTATCCGCAGGTTTCCCGTCCAGCAGCCCTACTTCAGCCAATAGGTCTAGAATGTATTTTCGCTGAGATATGTAGATGCCTTCTGATGACCTTAGCACTTCGATTCCAAAGAAATACTTTAGGCCCCCGAGATTTTTCATTTCGAACTGTGTGAACAAGTGGTTCCTGAGACGAGAGATTTCGTTAGTATCATTTCCAGTAATAATCATATCATCAACATAAATGATAAGATAAGTAATACAACTTCCTTGTTTTTTTAAAGAAGAGGGTGTGATCGGCATTGCTTTGTTTGTATCCTTCCTTCTTCATGACCGTAGCAAACCACCTAAACTATGCCCGGGGTGACTGTTTAAGGCCATACAATGCTTTCTTTAATCGACACACTTGATTTGGTTCAAACTCATCGGAGAAACCTGGAGGATGCTCCATGTATACTTCTTCTTTCAGTTCTCCATATACTTCTTCTTTCAGTTCTATCATTGTAGTGTGGATTCGGCGGGTATGAGGATTGTAACATCGGTATCCTTTCTGGAAAGGCGAATAGCCAACAAAGGCACACTTCTCAGCACAATGGTCAAATTTGTGACGTTGGGTTTTTGGGACGTGGACAAAAACAGTACAACCAAAGACTTTTGGGGGTAAGGTAAGGACAGATGGGAATTTTCCTGCTCGATACCATGTTCAAGACTTGCAGATCAATTATCTTTCTTGTATTTCATTGATGATTTGTGTTGTACATGGTTTTCCTATACAAGGAAACAACAATCACCTACTAATTTATTAAATCAATCATCTAGCTAATTAGTACCTAGTCAATCAATCAAATCAATCTATACAAGGTAAGTCTATGACTACAATAGTAATACACTGTAATGGAAAGAAATTTGTAGTGATCTTCTCTAACAATATTTGTATGCCGGAAATATAGAGAAACATGTCTCAATTTGCTGGTTATGGCTATCTTATTTTGTTCTGGAAATCCATCCCCCTCCATATAGGATGTTTCCTGCACTTTTTTATGATTTGTGCAACCAGAACACATTGAGGAGCCATGAGAGAGTGTCACGTATCCTGTCCCACTGATAGGTTGAGTTGCATGATCGTCATATAGCGACATGTGTCACGTTGCATGACTAGGTTGCGAGCTGACATGTGCTTGTTCTGGCAGGTGCTTGGTTGGTCGGGCCGAACAAGAATGCCTAGAGGCTAGAGGTGTAACTGAGTAGCGAAGCTAAAACACCGAGTCTGTGGCTGAGCTGCGAGCTTGCGCTGAGGATGCAACTGCTACTGAGATGAACTAAACTGATAGGTGACACGAATCAGATCTTTGCATGGCTTGACTGATGTGACCGAGGTGAGATGTTTGCTAGTAAGACTGGTGGCACTAGGCCAAGAGAGGTGACCGTGTTGGTCATTCTTGACCCTATCTGGATGGGTCATGTTGACAATGACTCAGGGTCTGAGCCAGAGTCGAGGAGGCGACATGCGTCTTTATATCGCGCCGTCTTAAATGTTCAGTTGGACATGAGTAGGTGAGGTGAGCCTTCATCGACCTACGCCTTTACAAGGTTAAAATAACGTTGAGATACAAGCCGAAATAGCAACATTTGTTCTTTTTCTAGGTGCTAGTTTTGTCTTAATCATACAGGTGCAGATTTCAGGGTCAGTCCATTGATAAAAACTGCATCTACGTGACCTTCTTCCCCTACCTCCTTATTGAAGGTTATATGTCAAACGAAATGTGAGTTTACCAACCTGTATATTTGGGCAAACCCGAAATCTTCTTCACGGGTTCCTACCAGTCCATCAAGTCTTTAGTAATGTACGCTTCCCACATAGACAATTAACGGATCCGCCGATGGATAGTATGCAGTTTGTGAGCTAGCTCAGCCACTTACCCGTACAATCAAGCTCCACGATTATATCTGCAACACCTTCTGCTTCTTTTTGTGCTTCCTTCTCGCCCAGATCTCTTTAGTTTCTCATAAAACTCACACTTCCATATGCAATCTCAAGCGATTCGTAGTAATTCGCAATATAGTTTCAATTGTTATGCAAAAGTATCAAGAATGAGAACACACACAATCAAACTAATAAGCAAAGGAAGGATAGAGAAATAGAAGTAACCGTCACTTTGCAAAAATATCAAGAAGCAGAAGAATTGCTCAACAAGATTTCCAACAATTGCAAAATTCCAACTGACTGACTGCAAAACAATACAAGCGCGCTTTTTATACTGGGCGCTAACTCGGAAGGAAGAGGAAGAAGAAACAGAATTTACAAAAATGTCCCTATTTAAAACTCCACTATAGTTTATTCATTAAGGGCAAAATAGTCTTTTCGCCTATTTAAACATCTCCCGCCAGCGCTCAAACTGCAACTTTCTTCCTTTCTTAAAATTTCGTCGAACAACTTCATTTGTTGCCTTCAATGCCTTCCTTCTCCACTAATTCAGCAGCTATCTCTGCTTGCATCTTACCCCCCTCCCCCTCAACTCGATTGTGTATACATATCTGAAGTGCCCATAGCCATAGTCAGAGTTTGCATCCTGCAAGCATCCAATGGCTTAGTGAATAAGTCTGTCGGCTGAAATTCAGATCTTATAGGCATAGGTTTGATCACTCCGTGCTGATACTTCTGTCTCACAATATGACAATCAATCTCTATGTGTTTGGTCCTTTCATGGAACACAGGATTCTCCACTATATACAGCGCACTCTTGCTATCACAGAACAATTACACTGGTCCCTTGTGTTTCACCCCCAAATCCTCAAGCAGATACAGCAACCATTGTGTCTCACAAGTGGCTACAGCCAAAGCTCGATATTCAGCCTCAGAAGATGATCTTAACACAGTTGTTTGCTTCTTTGCCTTCCAAGATATCAATGCCTTTCCAAGAAACATTCAAAAACCTGTTATGGACCTCCTAGTCTCTTGACATCCAATCAGCATCTGCAAACGTTGTGAGCTCACTTCTTCTTCGGGATCATTGTTCCTCCGAAACAATAGACCTTGACCAACAGATCCTTTAACGTACCTCAATAGTCTGTGTGCAGTCTGTAAATGTAACTGTGTAGGAGCATCCAAGAATTGGCTTAGTTGTTGCACTGTAAAGGTAATATATGTCTTGTTATAGCCAAGTATAAAAGCTTGCCTATAAGGCTTGTGTATCCACTCACATCATCAATTAGGTCTGTGTCATTGTGTTGTAGCTTAGCACTTTTCAGTATGGGTGTGTTAACTTGTTTAGCACCAAAAAAGCATGTGTTCTGTAGTAACTCCATGGCATATTTGCGTTGACATATTGTGATCCTCTAGTGACCTTGTAACTTCTATACCCAAGAAGTACCTAAGGTCACCCAAGTCCTTGATTTGAAATGTCTGATGTAAATAAGCCTTAAGATCATCAATGGCATACTGGGATGTACTAGTGACAACAATGTCATCCACATATACTAAAAGTGCTATGAAAGCATGTGCGGTATTCTTTGTAAACAGGGTGTGATCATGATGAGACCGAGTATAACATTGAGACAACAAGGCCTTGGTGAGTTTCTCATTCCATTGTCTGCTGGCCTACTTTAAACCATAGAGGGACTTGTGTAATCTACAGACTTGATTGGGATTTGTAGAAGTAGTACCTGGAGGCAGCTCCATGTAGATTTCTTATATCAAGTCACCAAGTATAAATGTGTTATTCACATCAAGCTGCTGAATAAGCCACCCTTTACTTGTTGCCAGGCCATGATCAATCTGACACTGCTAAGCTTTGCAACAGGAGTAAAAGTGTCATTGTAGTCCACCCCAAGTTGATGGGCATACTCCTTTGCAACTAACCTGTCCTTGAATCTTTCCACTGTGCCATCTGGAAGGTACTTGGTCTTGTAGACCCATTTGCATCATACTGGAACCTTTCCTGCAGATAAATCAACTACAGACCAAATGTGGTTGTTAGCAAGGGCCTGAAGCTCCCTTTGCATAGCCTGACACTAATGTTCATGCTTTGATGCTTCTTGATAAGTTACAGGATCATGATTTATGATGATGCTCAAGGCATATGTTCTGAATTCAGGTGATAACTGATCAAAAGATATGCAATGTTCAATGGGATATGGGGTTTAATGATGAAAAGGAACTGCAGTATTAGAAGACGATTGATTTCAGTAGGTTACAGTAGTAGTCCTTTAGGTATGTAGGTGGGTTCCTTGTCCTGGTGGTCTAGGAGAACACAATGTCAAATCAGTATGTGTGGAAGAAGTGTCTGGTTGCTGGTGCAAGGGAGATTTGGATATGGTCTGAAATGGAGAAGGCTGGCATGATTGGATTGGAGAAGACATAGGATTTGAATCAAGTGTAGATAGGACTGGAGAATCTGATATGTGAGAGTTGTTATGTAAGGGAGTGTCAACAAACTTATTCATATTTCCCGCTACATTACATGTGCACCTACTGCATTCACATTTCAGAATTGGTCTTAAAACTAGCATTTCTTCCCAGATGGACTTTAATTTTGTAAAGTAATCATTAATTGACAATCCTTCTTGCTTAACCGCATAGAACTATTCCAACAGGTCAGACGATTGAAATGGATCTCCTCCTCCAAATCTAAGCGTGAGATCCTTCCATACATCATACGCGGTATTAAACCACATTATGCTCTGTGCTATTGAAGGTGAAATACAATTTTGAATCCATGACTGAACCATGGTATTACACTGTGTCCAGGCTAAGAATTTTTCATCATCTTCAATAGGCTGTACTATGGAGCCATCAATTAAACCAAGATTATTCTTAATTGTTAAAGCCATACGTAAGATTCTACTCCATGAATGAAAATTATGTCCGCTAAGGGGAGGTTGTACAAGAATTGTAGCACGACTTTCATTAGGATGCAAAAATAATGGATTAACTGCAGGATTTTCACTTGAATTACTCATTCTTGAAGTAGATACAAAATTAGAATTCATAGTGTCTGGATTAAAGAATTCGCTACTCTACGATCGTAAGTCTCTAATACCATGATAAAGCTCACACTTCCACAGTGAAATCTCAAGCAATTCGCAGTAATTCGCAATATAGAATCAATTGTTATACAAAAGTATCAAGAACGAGAACACACACAATCAAACTAATAAGCAAAGGAAGGATAGAGAAATAGAAGTAACCGTCACTTTGCAAAAATATCAAGAAGCAGAAGAATTGCTCAGCAAGATTTCCAACAATTGCAAAATTCCAACTGACTGCAAAACGTTTACAAGCGCACTTTTTATATTGGGCGCTAACTCGGAAGGAAGAGGAAGACAAAACAGAATTTTCAAGAATGTCCCTATTTATAACTCCACTACAGTTTATTCATTAAGGGCAAAATAGTCTTTTCCCCTGTTTAAACATCTCCCGCCAGCGCTCAAACTGCAACCTTCTTCTTTTCTTCCAATTTCGTCGAACACCTCTGTTTGCTTCCTTCAATGCCTTCCTTCTCCACCAATTCAACTGCTATCTCTGCTGGCATCTTAACAGTTTCTTTTGTGGATTTTAGATCTAATTTTGAGCTATTATAGATGGAGTGCTCGTCAATCTAATTTGCAGCTCGTTTTTGTTCTTCAAGCGATTATATTTAATGGTCAATTGGAGGGAAATAAAACAAACCCTGAAAGAGACCCTAAGAAGATGTTATTACCCTTCGAATCTAGCTGGGTTGAGATTCTCTTTAGAAGAGGTTATATCATCATCATGATCAATTATATCTAATATATCCTAATAATAATAAAAGTTCGCTAGGGTCTAGGGAGGGTAAGCGGGAGGCAAACAATACATCTATCACAAGAGATAGAGAGTTTGGTCACAGTGAGAATTGCATAAATGGCACAATAATAAGGATATGATGTGTTAGTACGTTAGTGAGGGAATTCAAGAAATACAAAGAGAAGGATGTCGATATTAAAATATACTCATAAACATGTATATGTACATATAATGCATAACAACGACAAAAACATAAACAAATAAGTGTAAAGTCAACTTAAAGCGTAGATAGTATCTACGCCCCTAAATATACTCTAAGATGTCTCTATATCTGGCATTTATCTCGTTAACCTTAATCCTCTGTCTCCATGAACTTCTATCTTCGACCATGTCCTCAGAAAAGTGCAAATTTAGTAGGTCGTGTCTAAATGTTAGAAGAGGTTATATGTAATGTACCACTTTAAATAGATAGAAGGGTCATAATATTAAAAGAAAAGGGATAAAAGGTCAAAACAGTCATGCAGAAATAGTTTAGGGATCCGAAATTCTTTGCCTTTTTTTCAAGATCTGGGAGATGGTTCAAAGAGGGATGATTCCTCTTTAGTCACAGCATTGGGGCTTTTACAGGCAGATTAAATCAGTAATTCCAGATGCGATTTATTTTTCTATCTTTATATAACATTTAAGGTCAAAATATAGGATATACACTCATTGATTGGTCACAAGAAAGTATAGAATAGTGGAAAATATATATGAGAATTAAAGCAGTTGGCTTTAAATGGAGATGAAGGAGATTCTAAGTTATCTTCGATCATAACCTCTAGTTCATCTAATAAAGTCATGCTATACATGTAAAATTAGGATGAATACACATGCTATGACTTTATTGGATGGTAAAAAGATGAATTAGATGATTTTCTCCCGAAAAAAATGATGTAAGTTGAAGCAACTGTTTGATTGAGAGGGAAAAAGTGAAATCTCTCGTAATTGGGGCCGTGCTCATTTGATTAAAAAAATGAAATGAATTTTATCACTAGCTCATTTGAGTCGCTACTCCTTGAGTTATATATATTTTCCTAGAGGATGGCATATACGATTATTCTTTTCGTAAACTTCTAATAGATATCTATATAGTGTACAACAATATATGAAATTAGGGTCTAATGTTGTATCATTCATGACATAATTCAATTGACATAATTCAGTTGGTTTCAGGTTGAGAGTTGCTCTAATAAGTACATGGTTCGATTCCAGGGATACGTGCAGTTTGGATGTTTCAAGTCAAAGGCCTAGTTTGCATCACACACCATGTGTGCAATTCCAACCTAAAAAGCTGGTGAGCTTCTGATTTGCATCCTCCACGATGCTTCTTGTGACTAAGGTGGGTGAGGGCCCTTATGGCAGCCTTTTGCTCGAACGGGTTCAAATCTCCTCACCCATATTCCCTCACCGCACGCGTCACCGCGTGACACGTGGCAACAGGGGAGGGTGGTGAGGCTAGATGAGGGTTACCCTCATCCAGCCTCACCGCCCCCACCTGGTACCACGTGTCGCGCTGTGGACCGCGCGGTGACTCACCGCGCGATGAGGAGATCCCAACCCTGCTCGAACGGTCGAATGCTGTAAGTTGAAGCAACTGTTTGCTTAGGAGCAAAAAGCGAAATCTCTCGTCGTGGGGGCCTCAGTGCTCCAGCCCATGAAGCTTGTGGAGGATGTAAATCAGATGACCGATGACCTTCTAGAATGGCAGGCTGCACACGATGATACACGCAATGTATCCCTACAAACTAGCAGAAGTGAAACAATTGCTTCTATAGACTAAAAAAAATAGAACAACTACAATATGAATGTCTCGAGATTTGAATCATTGCCTTTTTAGGAGCGATAATAAGCCCGAGAAAGAAAGGTGTATACCAAGGGTTTTCATTGAAATTACTAAGGGTGATTGTCCCACTTCATTCCATTCATCCAATGATCCACGCATACGTGTCATAGTGGGCCAACGTCCATTGTAAGCTAAAAGTGAACGCTGACTTGCTAAAATAATTTCAATTAAAACCCTTGTTATTGTCATCATCTTCTTCGTTGTATGCTAGTTTTTTTCAATTTTCTCTCTCTACCATCTATCTGGAGTAAATATTCCATGTTTATCCTCTCCTACATACTTATTTATGGTAGGATAATCACTAAATTGTATTTTTTTCTTTGAAACGGCGTCGATTGCTGAAAAAGCCTGAATTTTTCAAAAACCCTTAATTTTCGGGAAAAAACACGACTTTGTGTCATAAAGCTCAACTGGTTTCGAAACTGTGCTCGTTTGTTGTTTAGTTGATGAACTTAGTTTGGAGAAAAGGGAAGTGTGAGGAAAAGTGAAAGAGAGATGGAAGGGATTGGGAATCAGGTACCGAGAACTGTGGATGAAGTTTTCAGTGATTTCAAGGGCCGGAGGGCCGGCTTAATCAAAGCTCTTACTTCCGGTAATCTTCTGCCTCTTCAAATTTATTCTCTTTTTTGAAAGAAGTTATTTTATTTTATTTTTAATAATTTGGTTGCAGATGTTGAAAAGTTCCATCAGCAGTGTGATCCGGGTGAGTATTTCTCTCACTTGTTTCTTTAGGATTTCCTTAATATTGTCATTGGGGTAAAATAATATGTTTGTTTAAAAAGCAGAGCTGAATACTAGGGTCAATTTTCCTTAATGTCTCTTTAGAGTTAAATGTATGTTGCATCTATTGGAGTTGGTGAAAGTCATGTTGTAATTTGTCGTTTATAATATCATTTTATTGCAAGGTTATGGATTTTGAATTTGAGTTGATTGTGTCTGGTACCCAATCTTTTCTATAAAGTTTTAAGTAGCATTCATACTTTCATCTAATTTTCTGGACAGCCATACTTATTGGTGAAATTAGCAACTAGCGTCCGGATGACCTGCTGGTTTACCGTTGACTGCTCAAATCGACCATTGACCTGACTTAACCCCATTTTTAACCCGACTTTAACCACGGTTGTGTATCAGTACTCTCAATTATAAAGGCAAAAAAAAAAAATCAAAAGCCCCCCTTATTTTCCCGTTAATCGTCTGCAATCGTGAAAAGGGTGCAGCTCCAAATTGACGAAACTGTGCAAAATTTCTTGAAGAATCCGACAATCTGACTTTGTGTTGGAACACTGGAATTAGGTGGCCATCAGCTATGCCAATTGCAATTGATGAAGCATTGTGCTTCCAATCAAGAGGCTTTCCGAAAAGAATAAAAGTAGGACCGACAATACTCAATCCCACCTGCCCAAATTGCCCAACCGAGCCAAAATGATTGTAGACCACCATATGTGGAGGTTCCTTGAACTCCAGCAATACCTCCAGGATGACTAAACAAAGGACCAGCAAATCCAGCAGGAGGACCGTAAAATGAATCCACAGTAGAAGGGCATTGTTGCCGGGTACCTTGAGTCTATGCAATGGAAGTAGTGCTACTTCTCTTGGGTTGTGATTGGGAGCCAGCAGCTTCTTCTTAGGGATCAAAAGTAAATACATGCCCCCAACATGGGATT
The DNA here is from genome assembly GCA_036186865.1 of Eustoma russellianum. Taxonomy (NCBI): domain Eukaryota; kingdom Viridiplantae; phylum Streptophyta; class Magnoliopsida; order Gentianales; family Gentianaceae; genus Eustoma; species Eustoma russellianum. Next base: position 2,515,341 of record AP025074.1, on the reverse strand, counting down.
CATCTCATAGAATTGAAAGTTGGAAGGTTGGTCTCCAGGAAAGTGTGACAACAGTTGGCTTGAAGTACTCTGTGGACTAGGTAAAGGTGGCCGCAAAGACATGGAAAGAGTATCAACGGAGAGATCCGCAGGAAGTGATACACTAAGAGGCTCTTCTGTCCAGGATTGATTTATCAAATTCTGATCTCCGCAATACTTGGAAAAGAAAGAAGCACCCATAAAGTACAACTGTGAATTTGCAAATTCTTTCTTGATTCTGTTTTTGTATGTGCTAGATATAAGAGATTCACAAATTGGAAAGAGGGGAACTTCAATAACATAATTCCAAGTGATGGAAATTTTTCCGTTGATAGAGGCTGTAGAAGTTTTGGATGAGATGAAGAATGAGAGTTGGCTGCAGGTTTTAGGTCTATTTTGGAGGGAGGAATCGGTTGGAAGTAATGGAGGGAAGATGGAATTAACCATCGTTGGAAAAATTTGGGCGCCAAATGTGGTAACCATGAAAAACAAAAGGAATATTGATAAAAACCGACTACATGAGGTTAATTCCCAGTTTCTGGATGCCGGGTGCTAATTTCATCAATAAATATGGCTGTCTAGGGAATTAGATGAAAGTACGGATGCTACTTAAAACTTTGTGGAAAAGATTGGATACCATGTGCAATTAACTCTTTTGAATTTTGATGCTTTCTTAGGCTGCATACTTCTCTAGCAAAAGCTCTTTATTGGACTTTATCTTCAGCTATCGTGCTCTGCAACTTGGAGGGGCTTAGTTTTAGTTGTGTTTTCGCATAAGGTCTTCATATGAATAGTATATAAGCATATAGTTAGCTTTAAATTAACTTCGTCCGATGATCATTTGGAAAATTGAGAAGTTTTTAATTCTAATTTGAGTATGTTTTTAGTGAGGAGTGGAGGCTCTGAGAACGATTTCGTTTAAGTGGCTAATTTCTCTTTTTTGGTGGAACGTGGTTAATGTTTCATATTTGCATGGTTTTTGTTCCGTTGATTGGACTGAGAAATCCATTTTAAGGGGTTGGACCATCGAATTTTCATTTTTTTTTGTTTCCTTAAGAAAATTCATTATCGGGTAGAAATATATTTCATTCCTTCATTCAACTAATATAGCATATACTTATTCGAATGCATTTATTGACCCTCTTTTTACTTTGTTGGGAAGAGTTCAGAGGGAAAGAGACTGGTGGTTTGTAGTAATCCTAATAAATGATTGATTGTGATATGGATTCTAGAATGAATGATGATTTTGAGTTTACACTATATTCACTTCTTACAGAGAAGGAGAATTTGTGCTTGTATGGGTTGCCAAATAAGACTTGGGAAGTCAACCTACCTGTCGAGGAAGTTCCTCCTGAACTTCCTGAGCCAGCTTTGGGCATAAACTTTGCTAGGGATGGTATGCAAGAAAAAGATTGGATATCCTTGGTAGCAGTGCATAGTGATTCCTGGTTGCTTGCTGTGGCTTTCTATTATGGTGCACGTTTTGGTTTTGGAAAGAATGATAGGTAAATTCTGCTCTTTGGTCATGGATTCTGTCTTCTGCGGCTTAATTATCCAAACTTAAGATGTAGATACTGTAGAAAGATCATGCAACACTGGCATTCTTTGCATTTCTTTTCTTACTCATATTGGTTTGTTAACAAAACTTCGACCTCATGCCAATTTTCGGTTTTGACATCTATTGTTGTCAATTTCTGTCTTAGGTCTATTTTTGCTGTTTGTTATGAATATGCTGATTATTGTATACTGGTTTTGATTTGTATGAAGATTTTATATGAAAATGAATTTGCATATGCAGTTACACATTTATAGTAGTGGAGTCGTTTGTTCTCAAACCAGTTACACATTTATAGCCCCAGGGAATAGCTCAGTTGTTACTTGGGTTGGGATTTGCTTCAAGAGGTCAAGAGTTCGATTCCAGGGACACGCACAGTGTGGGTGTTCCATTGTTGGCCTAGTTTGCGAGGGGGATACCTTGTGTGGGTCACTGCGTAAATTTTCATCCAACCTAGGAGGCCACTGGGCTCCTGATTTGCATTTTCCGCAATGTTCCTTGGGGCTGAGACGGTGGAGGCCCTCAGGGCCAGGTATGGCCTTTTTCTTGAAGAGGTTTGTTCTCAAACCTGTCAAATGCCTGATGTTGCTTTCTGGATATGTATTTTTGACTAACGAATTTTTCTTGACTTTCTTTTCTTTTTTTCCTATAGGAGCATCTGACTTCTTTTCATGCTGCAATATTATACTGTCATTACATTTTCATATATCTGTTGTATCAATTATCTTTTCTTTTCATTTTCTTTTAGTAATATGAATTGTATCTTCTTTTGTATATAGAAGTTTGACTTTTTGATAGAGATAAAGGGCATTCCCGGTGCAATACGCTTCCCCGTTTGCGCAGGGTTCGGGGAGGGACCGGATCGCTTTGCGATCTGATGTACGCAGTGTTACCTTACATTTTGTACAAGAGGCTGTTTCCGCGGATAATATCTTTAATATGAACCTGTTTATCTTTGCTCTCTTCCTCATTTTTGTACTTTTAATTATCTAGTTGTCATCTCAACGTTTTCCTCTTGGTAGAAGTGTGATAACTATCGTCATCTGCATGTGTCCCATATTGCATTGATGCCTAATATGTTTGACACTGCCATTTGCATTGGCACCTAAGTTATATATTGAACAAAGAAGTTTGACTATATATACGTATGACTTTTTGTTTATAATTTGATGATTGAAGGAAAAGGCTCTTCCAAATGATAAATGATTTGCCAACAATATTTGAAGTTGTGACAGCTCCTCCTAAGCCAGCGAAGGAAGCACACAACCTTAACAGCAAAAGCAGATCAAGCGCAAAAATGGTAATAGTCTCTCTTCTTCGTACCCAAGTTGTTCTGTACTTACAGAAACAAGTCTAAGTTTTACTTTAAACGTTTTCACTCTGTTATTTGTTGGCTCATCTACTTTGGCAGTCTCGGCAGCCCGAGTTTCAAGCCAAAGCAGTAAACATATCTCAAGCTAACGAAGAGGATGAGAGTGGAGGAGAAGAGGAAGAGGAAGAGGAGGATGATGAACAGGGAACAACGATATGCGGAGCTTGTGGGGAAACCTATGCCAGTAACGAGTTTTGGATTTGCTGCGATAATTGTGAGAGATGGTTCCATGGACACTGCGTCAAGATCACTCCAGCCAAGGCAGAGCATATCAAGCAGTACAAGTGTCCAAGCTGTAGCAAGAGGGCTAGAACTTGAGCCGCTACGGTCGAACACGTGCAACTGGGGAATTTAGTCATGTAGAAGTCTCCTCGGGGTAAATTAGGTAGGAGTGTTTGCTGTAGATAGGAACTTAGGAAGTCATGTTTGGGTTGGAGAAACTCCTGATTTGGGATGTGATATACACCTTCAGATTCTGGGTGCGTCTTGGAGAAAGGATATAGATATGCCTTGCCATTTCTTGCCCTTTGATGTTTGTCTTTTTTTTTGTGCATGTTTGTCAACTGAGGGAAGGAAGTTAGCTAAGCAGCAACAACAACATTACCTCATTGTCTTAGAGACTTACGCCTATGGCGGCGTAGGGCGTTGGATGTACGCAATTATACTTTCCCGATGACCCATAATGAAAATTGTGTCAAGCTGTGTTGATCAACTGCTACTTCACAATATAAAAGCGCATCAAATTTAGTGAGTCAGTTTGTTTTATTACATCATATTCTCAAGTCAAGGAAGAGTGTGTTTGACACCTTTTTTGGTAAAACATTAGTAACCAGGAAACTTTTTTTTGGGGGAAACTCGATCAAATATATATTAACAAAACAGAATTGTTCTGTACAAAATCACATGGTGATGCAAAAAGGACACAAACCAAAATCTAAGTCATAGTTATACTCCAGGCCGTGTCATCGCTACAGGCAGTAAGCAGCAAAGATGTCTGAAATTCCATAGTCTTGACAAAAACTGTTGGAGGGATCTCCGTCCACTGAGCATCATGCTTCCGTTTGGTAGATTGATACCAAATACCTCCTGCTAGCTCCCGGAACAAATACCGCCATTTAGTGTTGATCTCCTTGGATCCCATTTCCCAATACAAATTAAGATCCACCCATCTCTCTAAAGATGATTCACCAACAAAGCGTGGCCAGTGCTCTCGTCCAACTGCAATCCTCCAAACTCTGTGTGCCCATCGACAATCCCGTACATCATGTAATTCATCAGTGTTATCCTTGCCACAGTAATCACATATGCATACGTTTGAAATGTGCCGCTTATAAAGGAACGCCCCTGTAGGCAATACACCCCTACACAGTTTCCATAAAAAGACATTACCTCGTGTGGGACCTTTCAGAGCCCAGATTTTATTCCATAGAATGGTCTCCCTATCCCTTGACTCTTCCTCTGCAAATTGCATCTCGTACGCGCTATGCACAGAAAATGACGGACTTGGCTTCCCCCTCCACAGAACCTCGCTCCCAGCATCATGAAGAAAATTAGAAGAGGACATTCCGGCCCTCAAATTTGCGGCACTGCTTAGAATTCCTCTCCACACTCGTGAAATATTGCTGCGCTTCTGTTCCATCAAGGACGAACCATACTTTGCCCAAAGCATCTGCACCCATAGTTTCTCCTTATGGACCAACATCGACCATCCAAGTTTGGTCAAAAACGCAATATTCATCTGCCGCAATCTTTTAAAACCTAGACCCCCTTCAGCCTTTGGTTTGCAGACAATCGGCCAGGCCACCGAATGTAACTTGCGCTCCCCACTGTGCTCATTCCAAAAGAAAGCCTTGATACATTTCTCAATTTTTCTTACAATCTCCATTGGCAATTCCACAGTCTGCATAACATAAGATGGCAAAGCCTGCAGGACCGACTGTATTAAGACACACCTGGATGCTTGGGACATCTGACGCGCGTTCCATGTATTCAGTCTATTTTGAACCTTGTCCACCAAAAAATCATATGTCTTAATAGTCACCCTCTTATGAAGGATAGGTACACCTAAATACCTACCAAGGTCTGTTGTATTTTTCATTCCCAACTTGGACTGGATTCGATGAGTCACATTCAACGGTGTATTTTTCGAAACAAACATCATCGATTTTTCGAAACTAACTTGTTGTCCCGAGGCTTTGCAAAAATCTCTTAGTGTGGTCTCCATCACCTCAGCCTGCGCTTCAGTTGCCTCGTCAAATAGGAGAAGGTCATCCGCAAAAAACACATGAGAAAAGGCCGAACCCCCTCTGGATGCTCTCAGTGGTTTCCATCTTCCTGCCATCACCGCCCTTTTGATGTATTGCCCTAACACATCCATACATAGCAAAAATAGATAAGGAGCAAGAGGATCTCCTTGCCGTATGCCCCGTGATGGTTGGAACGACTTAAGTCTCTGTCCATTCCAGATGATTGATAATCGCGAAGAGGATATACAATAGAGGATCAGCTCCACAAGGTCTTGTCCAAAGCCTGCGGCAAGAAGTACCTTCCGCAAAAAATCCCAATTGACACGGTCATAAGCTTTTTCTAAATCCACTTTGATAACCATCATTCTTTTGCCTTTCTGTTTGCCACGCATCGTGTGGATGAGTTCTTGGACAATAATAATGTTCTCAGTCGAATGCCGTCCGGGTGTGAAGGCACACTGAGACTCATCGACCAATTTCGGGATAATATTCTTCAAGCGATTAGCGATCACCTTTGTTATCAATTTAGTCACAACATTTGCAAGAGCAATCGGGCGGAACTGTCGAATATGTTGCGGGTTCTGTATTTTGGGTATAAGTGAGATCAAAATTTCATTCATGTGAGCAGGGAAGCATTTATTCTTGAAAGCATCAGTGACAAATTTTACAACATCCGGTCCAACAACTGTCCAATAGCGCTGGAAAAAAGCAGGAGGCAAACCGTCGGGGCCTGGGGCCTTAAACGGACCCATCTGTAAAAGTGCATTTTCCACTTCAACACTAGAAACCATACGATTTAGTAAGTTGCAATCGGCAGGGGACAGATCTGTAAAGGTGGCATCACAAGACCATGGTCCGTTTGCGTCATCTTCCATATACAAGTCCATGTAGAACTTTCTGATCATCAAAGCAATGTCTTTTTGGTCCTCAATCCAATTGTCATTATCATCCTTCAGACACATGTATTTTGGCTTTGTGTGGAAGGATTTCAAGGATTTATGAAAAAAGTTCGAATTCCGTTCTCCTTGTGCAAGCCAATTGAGCCTTGATTTCTGTTGCCAAAATGTTTCCTCTTGTTGTAGGATTTCACCATACTCTTGAATGAGGGTAGCCTCTAACTGAGATAGGAAACGCGAAGGATGGCGTGCCAGGGCCTTTTGGACCCCATCAATACGCGCCTCGCACCTCCGCTTTCGTTGAAACAGGTTGCCATACACCTCACGATGCCAAATGTGTACCCGTTGCCAGAAGATCTCCATGCTCTCACTCAACTCTGCCATTGCCCGAGGCCATGCTTGTTGGACAAAAGGCTCAAAATCCTTATGCACCATCCAGTCGGCATGGAATTTCAAATATTTACCTGAAGCCTCTTGGCGACTACTGGACGTTATTTTAAGGAGTATTGGGGCATGGTCCGAATGTGTGCGAGGTAAATGTCGAATATATGCATCGGGGAAGGAAGATTTCCAGGCGGCATTCCCCTTGCACTGATCCAGTCGCTGTAGTATAGTTCCTCTTCCCGAAGGTTTATCAGTCCAAGTGAAACGTGGTCCCAGAAACGGTATATCCAGAAGGCCACATCGATTCACCATTTCCCTCATTCTATTCGCTGCATATCCTGACACATCTCTTCCCCCTTTTTTATCTTTAGGGTCGATCACCTGATTCCAATCACCCATCAAGAGCCAAGGCACTGTAATAAACTGAGCTAATTGCTCAGCATAATCGCAAAACGTGTCCCGGATGGATACGACTGGGGAGGCGTACACCATTGACAACAGCCACACTGTTTGTCCCTTTTCCATCACTCCCATTGTTAGCATCTGAGCAGTATAACCCCAAACTTTTAATTCAACGCAGTCCCCTACCCAAAAACACCAAAGTCCCCCAGCAAAACCCCTTGTCTCAACTGCTACAAAATTTGAAAATCCCAGTTGATCCATATTCCATGTGCCACGGGAACTATGTACCCGGGTTTCCATTAAGAACAAAATGACTGGTTTATGTTGTTTCACCAATTCCTTTAACGCCAAACGGAAGGATGAGGAGGCTGCCCCCCTGCAATTCCAAGCAAGAACACTAATCATCAAGACACAGTAGGTTTATTGGTGGAATCCGCCTCCACACATGGCCTAACCTCCATATTCTGCATTTGGTCCATTTCATCTCTATATGTTTTTTCGTCCCCATCCCTTATACAAATTGGATGGTCCGGAGGATGTTGTTTGATGTCGTCGCAAACCCGCCTTGTCGATTCCTTACCCCTGTTAGATGCCAGGGCCGGCCATTCTTCCAATGTCATGAAACTTTCCCCACTCGGTCTAGCCACCTCTGTGAAGCTGTTTGTTAAATCCCGCAGAGGCAACGAGGACGAGAAAGCACCCCTTCCACGTGCAAGCATCCCTCTGCCGCGAGATGAACCCCCTCTCGACACAGCACCACGGTAATTTATTCTCCCTTGCGTCGAATTATTAGAGTACACCGACAAGTGTACCGGTTCCTCACTTCTCGTCAGATCAGCAGCAAAGTCCTCAACATTCATTTGTTCCTCTCTCCGTTGGTGATCTTTTGTTCGTCTTTGTCGTCCTCTTGCAGCCCCCTGAAAAACCACAGGAGGACCTCTATCAATTACATTCTTGAACCCCATCTGTAGGGTCTCTTCCACCCCTGTAGTATTATCATCCTCCTCCATCTCACCTAGGGACTCGAATCTGGATCCCTTACTTGTCTTTTCCACCTTTTCCTGATTTTTGTCGCGCCCGCTTGCAGCATTTTGTTGTTGTGCTTGGTTTGGGAATCGAAATTGCTCGGCCAAAACTCCCGGTCTACGTCTCCGATTGTTTGTGGCTACCATCCAAGGCCCAAAGGCTTGCTCAGAATTGAGGCCCTCACTACGTCTTTGAACTTCAGGACCTGGCTGACCACCAATCTCTCCCTCCTTGCCACATTCATCCGTCTTATGACCATAACACCCACAAGAGAAGCAAATTGAGTCCAAACCCTCATATTCCACTGTGAACAAACGACCATTTAAATTGACCCTTGACATTAAAGGTTTCCGTAAATCGACTTCCACACCAATCCTCGCATACTTTCCCCTCTCTGTACACATAGTCGTCGTATCAATGCGAATAGTCTTCCCAATATGGCTGCCTAATCTAGTAAGAAAGTCTTCAGAGAAGAACTCTAACGGTAACATAGGAACACGAATCCACGCTACAGTCGTGTGGATTGGTTCGTCCGCCGGCGAAAAAAAAGGTTTCCACTTACGTACCGAAATATAATGCCCTTGGATCATCCAAGGGCCCTGATTCAAAGCTAAATCATAGTGTAAGGCAGAATAAAATCTTACCACGTAGAAGTTATTAGGCAGGTCAATGATCTCCAAGCGTTCGCCATATGACCATAACTCAGCTAGTCGCCGTTCCAGGGTCTTGAAGGATACAACTTTCCCAAGTACTTTAATGATCAAGGCACGTCGCCACGGTTTCCATAGCGATTTGCACTCCTCGGCTGACACCTCAATGTTGAATTGCCCAATTCTTAACCCCTCATCACCCCCGACCATGGCCGAATCAAAGTGCTCCAGAAACTCATCCATCGTGTCATCGTCCTCCTCCTCCCTTGTATAAATTTCTTTCAGTACAGTGTCCTCTTTGAAGAAACTAGCCCAATTTTTACCGGTGTCACCTTCCATTTCTTTGGGCAGAATCCTATCGTCAGCAATCAGGTCTCCCGCTGCCATTCTTTTATACTTTTTGGTACTACGCTGGAGCTGGTCTCTTTCTTCTTGAGTTTGCGGAGAAGCATTCTCCGCCATCCCGGTGAAAATTCGCGAGCAAATCAGTCGTGAACCCTAGAGTAACCAGGAAACTTGTATGTAATGAACTGTAAAATTTGTGAATATTGAATCAATGGTAGAGACTATGAAATAATCTTTATAGGAATAGACAATAATAACTAAACAAAGCTGGGAACTAACTACAAAATTGTGTTAAAATCTCAAAGCATTCACAGGACCATATCTATAGTAGAGATGAATAGCTTTGACAATAAGTTGCATTTTCAGTCTGATCTGATATTCACTTTAACAAACATAGCTTTTTAGCAAAATATTTGGTATGAAAGGATCAATGTTGAAGTATATATCAATTGTATTACTTGCGTAAAGTTTCTAGGTGGCCTCCCTTTTTCATTTTCTTTGGCTTTATTTCTTTTCTCCAACATCTCCACAATGGAGGAAAGCCCAATGGGAGAAATCTCCTTTCTTTTGCTTTTTGTTATTGGACTCATTGGAGCAGCTTGTGGCTTTCTTCCAAGTAGCTGCAAGGGTGCTTTAAGTCAACATTATGCTTGATGAAAGCAGAGCTTCTGCTTCATTTTCCGCTACTCACGTCCACTTTGGCCAGCCTTCTATTTGATCAAACAAATATATGTATATAGCAACAATATTACCTCATTGCTTTAAAAGCTCCTGTCTATGACGGAGTATGGAATGTCGGATGAAATACCCATGTCTCTAATATATGTTTTAAGTCATTCTTATGACCTAACTTTGCATTTCTCTGTATTTTCCTTGGTATCAGGAACATACCCATGTCTCTAAGATATGTTTTAAGTCATTCTTATGACCTAACTTTGCATTTCTCTGTATTTTCCTTGGTACAATTCCTGAAGGCCACATCTGTCATAGGTGGCGTGTGGTTCGTACTTGAGTATCGGAATCAGAATCGGAATATGTATGACAGTGTATAGGTTTGAGAGTACTTGGGTTTGGGCGTAAAAGTCATAGTTTGGTATTGAAGTGGGAATATGTATGATTGACATTGATGGTGTTTGGAACGTATCGGAATTGAAATAGATATCGAATGTGGGCGGCTAGAAAAATTTGACCGGCCGAAATAGTGACTGACGGACGGCGGCGTTGACCGACAAAGGTCTTTGACCATTGGAGGGTGGGTGGGGCATCCAAAATGAGTTGATGATGGTCAAGTTCATATCTTCTATTCCCTAATATTGAAAAACAGGGGCTAGTATATCAAAAAAAAAACGATATTCATTACCAAATACTCAAATATAAATCCGAAACACATACCTCCAATTTTAAAGCGTGTATACATTCGGAGGCCCTCCAAGCCCATACCCTTAATGAATAAACTTGCAACCAAACACCCTCTTAGTTTTCCTAGATGAAAACTCTGGATCTTCGTCCCAGATGAAAGAAAACTTCCACAGGTACTTATTTCACAATAAATTACATTTTTTTTTCAAAACTATAGTAGCCATGCACTGTACCTGAATGTATTTACTCACTTTGACAATAGAGAATACTGTCGATGAAAGTGCGAGTGAAAGCAACGCAATGGAAAACATGTGAACAGAGGAAAGTGAGGACATTTCATCAGACAAACTTGCTATGAGCTCCCTCAAAAAACTAAAGCTGAAGATAAACTGAAATCGTGTTGCATAATCTTCAATCATCAGATTTGGTCGTCTTTTGCACCTGGTGAATTTTGCCTTGCTTTTGTTTCTTGCCTTTTGCTTTTGTTACTTGCTTAGACTTGCTCCTGTACAATGCTGGCTGAACTTAATGTCTTACTTTTGGCAAACACTTTGATCTCCTCTGATGGAGTTCGGGCCTTAGATCAATTGGTAATGTTGTTAAGGTTGCTGTTGTGTGACCTTGAGAGTACGGTTCAAGTCGCGTAAACAACCTCTTGCACATCATATCGCGAAACGATCTGGTCATTCTTCGGATCCTGCGTAAACGCATGAGCCTAGTGCAACGGAAACGCCTTTTTGATCCTAATGGTTAGCTTGGTCAGGTCATCGTTAACTTACTCTCTAACGATGAGCTTGATGTCTGCTGTGCCTACTTCAGATCTCCATCACCTATTTTGGGACTCTGTTTTTTGTTGGTATATAGTTTTGGTACTGTGATAACCGTGATTTATAAATAAAAAAAAATATTAATAATGATAATAGAGATAAATGATAAATAAATGTTTGAATTTATAAATTCTATCCTAATCCATTATGAACTCTTTTTCTCTCCCTACAATCTCTCCTCCTTAGTTGACTAAACCTAATTTCCCCTCCTCTCTCTTTTCTCAAAAAGAAACGGCTGTCTCTCCCTTTTTTCTCACAATTTTCGGCCACAAGAAGGAAAGGAAAAAGGAGGATTTTGATCCAAGGATCAATAAGAGGAAATCAAACGCTCACAAGATCACCACACCTTTCTATATCAATCATTTCTTGCTAGGATCGAGGTAGGTGCATACTAATTATTTCCTCAAAACGGTATGAAGGTTGTATAGGCAAAAAGGGTATTTTTATGTGGTTGTTGATGTTTGATTCTTGACTTCGATATTAGATCTTGATTATGTGGCCAATGTGTTTATTTTCCGTTATACGTTCTTGATTTCAATATGATCTTGTTGTTGTACGTTTCTGTGTGGGGTTGAGAAGTCGTTATGCGTGTATGGTTATGTGGGACGGGGTGAAAGGTTGAATGTGATTGAGGATTGGATTGCAGAAATTTCAGAATGGAACTTCTGAAATACGGGGACATCGATCGATCGACGTCCAGCAGCTGAGGGTTCGACGTGCCTCAGCTGAACATCAATCGATCAACGTCTAAAGGGTGAGGGATCGATGTACCTCAGAAGTACATCGATCGATCGACGTCAACTGAGTGAGGGTTCGACGTGTCTCAGTTGGACGTCGATCGATCGATGTCAGAGGATGACGTCCCACTGTTTTTCTTTCCTTTTCTCTTGCATTCATGGCACGTGCATGTGCATGAGGTACCCATTGTCTGAGGGCGTGCGTGTTCGGAGGATACGTAGTGTCTGTAGGGCGTGGGGGCCGTGATGATACGCAGCGTCGGTCGGGCGTGGGTGTCATGCGATACGCAGCGTCTATAGGGCGTGGGTGTTGTGCGAATACGCAGCGTCTATAGGGCATGAGTGTCTGAAGATACGCAGCGTCTATAGGGCGTGGGTGTCGTACGATACGCAGCGTCTATAGGGCGTGGGTGTCCAGAACAGCAAGTGGTGGCTAGAGACCATGACGCTGGAGTTAGAACCCGGGAGCATGCATTGCATATAGGTCTAGGAGCATGTTGCTTGACATATTTCCTAGTTGCGAGTGACACGTTATGTGAGCATGCATCATGTACTTGCGCTTGCATCTTGTGTGGATTGTCTACTTTCCGTATAAGGCATGTCGGGTTGTGTTATGTCGGTTACATAGAATGTCTTACTTCTGATTGCTTTCTATGTGTCTTATGTGATTACGTGGAAATATCAGTTTGGGTATGTAAGTTTTGTATTGTTTTGAGAGGCACCTACTGGGTGATTACCATCACTCACCCCTACTATTCCATATGTAGCCGGGACGGAGTATGATTATTATCTACGTTGAGGACGGGTCCGACACCGTGGAATGGGCTGAGTGACTCGTAGATACGTGTGCGGCAAGGATGGAGACGGGATTCGTGTGATGCCATGGGATGACACAGACATTTTGATATCCAGTATTACTTTTGAGACAGTTTCATGTTTTTTTAAACTTATACTTTTGACCTTGACTTGTAAGGCCTGCTCAGCCTAGAATTCCCGTCGTTATTTTTTTTAAAGTTCATTAATTTCGAATTAGTGTTGTGACTTATCGTTTCCGCAGAAAGAAAAGAAAAACTTTTCCATGTCAGCGCTGACGTGTAGCAGGTTGATGTGACGTCTTGTATTCTCCTAAGTGAGATACGGCGGGTGCACCGTTACCGAGGATATGACTCGGGAGCGGGGAGCTACAGGTACATTAATGCTGCACTTGGTTTTGCTGCAACATGATTTACTTTATTCCATAAACTGCATTGCAATGACATATCTTCCATTTACTAGCTACTGCTTTAAACAATCACATTGCATAATATTTCATACCTTAGACAACCCACATTAACACTACTAATCCAAATGGGCCTTGCACGGGCAACCCTGCTAGTGTGTGTGCGCGTATGTGTATATATATGTATGTATGTATTGCCGGCAGGCTCCGTGTTGATCTACACTACTATCATATCAAATACATACTATAACCCCCCGTTTATACTTAAAATTTCCTCAGAGTTAGGTTCACAAACTCATAATAGTGAAAAAGATTACCAGCTCACTTGTATGTATGCTTATCATCTTTCTGTTTTTCTTTTTATTACTCCCTCTGTCCTAAAATGTAAATTAATATCAAAATGATGCATAGTTTAAGAAAAGATAGTCAAACATTAAATTTTGTTTTTTGTTTTCAATTATATCCGTCCATCATAAACAAGCAGTTTTTCTTAGAAGTTTGCAAGACAATTTGCTAAAATTATCTCATTTCTTTTACTGTTTAAAATAATTAGAAATGATTTATAATTTAGAACGTCAAGTGACAACCAAGCAGGCTGTTATCAAGTCGAACCAAGCTGAATAGTAGATTTTCGAGTTTGCGTTTTTTAGATAGTTTGATTTGATTCGCTTAATATCTCTAGTCTAAACACATGTTTAAGTTTGGTTCAATAACATTATACCTCTTTAGATAGTCAAACTGTTCGAGTTTGGTTCGGTTTGTTTATGTAAATGAATTCAACTAAATGTTCATACTCGTCCCGTTAATTAAAATTAACAAACTAACTCAAACTGAACATAAACCGAATTCAAACTGTTTGTGAATAGTTTCATTAGTTAAAACACATAAGGTGTAATTCTAAATATCTCCCGTGATCCCTTGTGGCATCATAGAACACATAGGGTGGAATTATAAAACACACAAGAGTGTAACAGCAGAATTATAAAACACATAGTATGATAGAATAAAACAAAATGACTGTAAAAACTAAGAACACAAAGTTTGGTGGCTCAAACCTCTGCCGTTTCCATTCATGAATTTGTCTATTTATATCAATACAAATCATATCACGCATCTTGCGTTAATTCAAAGAAAAGGATATACAAATCTCATCATATCTCTATATTGATTTACAAGATATACCATGGGATATACTCAATAAATGAGAAATTTCTGATTAGCTAGATATATACAATCATATCTAATCTTCCGAAATTAGCTCCTCAGTTATCTCGAGTCTGCAGGTCGACTCCGCTGCTCGGCCTCGGCCAGCATCTGTTGTATATATCTAGCTAATAAGATATTTCTCATTTATTGAGTATATCCCATAGTATATCTTGTAAATTAATATAGAGATATGATAGGATTTGTACAAATCTTGTAGATAATCTTTTTCTTTGAATTAACGCAACATGCGTGATATGATTTGTATTGTTATAAATAGACACACACTTTTAAATAATCTTTTTTAAATGTAGTTGCCAAGGCAACTCATATAGGCACGGTCAGTATCAATCCATCCTTAATGATCTCATACATTCTATTTGTGCATTCCTTTTCATACAATCTCATATCCCTCAGTAAGCTCATTCAGTCATCTACTTATATAGCCTTGTTTCATTCTGATATCTGTAAAATCCAGGACCAATTCTCCCACAAGAAGATTGGTTCAGCTAAGTTTTCAAATGGCCTATACTATCTACATGGATCCAAGAAGCAAATGTCTCAGCCTACGGCATATTCCTGTTCCCCATCTTTAATATGTCAACGGTTAGTCATTTGTCACCTGGCTACCAGTGAACCATTTTGGACAAAGACTGGGGTTAAGTGAGTTTAATCGCTGCTAACTGAGTAATGCGTCAAAATTTAGGCTAATAAGTGAGATTGAGTGTAACAGCGGAATTATAAAACAATAGTATTATTGTTATTACTATTACTATTATTATTCTTTTTAATGAAGGTGGTGAAAGTTCCAGATCCCCCGGAAGAATACAAAGAGAAAAAATGCCTGCATCTTTCGCTCATCTAGAAAGCTGTAGCTTTTGATAGACCCCAACAACGAAGCATCCCGAAACCCGTAGATTTTTCACAGCCACACCGCTGAACCATCCTATATATAGCACTCCGTCTCCATTTTCCTCCCTCATCAAGTCACACACACTAAAAGCACACTCACATACAACGTTTCACATTCCACCTCCAAGTCCAACCACCAACATCGATCTTAAATCATACTTGGAACATCAAAGAGAAAAAAAATGTCTAAATTCAGCTCGATCTTCGCTTTTCTTGTCATAGCAACAGCTTTTCTGCCTCTCCTACATGTCCCGCAAGCTGAAGCACTAGTTCCATACACACGTCCTTTGTGGGACTCCCTCTTTCCACTAAATCTCCCGGAAGATCCCTTCAAAATCTTGGAGGAGACCTCTCTTTCCCTTTCAAAAGGGGTGGAGAATCTGGCCTTAGCTCGAGCGGATTGGAAGGAAACTGCGAATGAGCATGTGATTACATTGGATGTTCCGGGGATGACGAAAGAGGAGGTGAAGATAGAGGTGGAAGAAAACAGGGTGTTGACAATAAGTGGAGAGAGAGAAAAAGAAGTGGAAAAAGAAGGAGAAAATTGGCATAGAACTGAGAGGATTTCTGGGAAATTCTGGAGGCAATTTAGGCTGCCTGCTAATGCAGATTTGGAGAATGTTAAAGCTAATCTTGAAAATGGGGTGCTTAAGATTATGGTGCCTAAATTGGCTGAGGATAAGATCAAGAAACAACCTAGAGTTATTAGTATTGTCCAGGAAGCTAAGGATGGTGAGGAGAAGATTATCACCGGCAAAAAGGATGAGATGTAAACGTGCTTTTTCTTTTTCTTTTTTTCCTTTCCTTTTTCCCCTTTTTTTCCTTCCTCCTGGTTCCCTGTTTCCCTCACCACCTCCGGTGGGAAAGGCGGCCAGCGATGTAACGAGTGTTGTGTTCTACCTGAAATCAACATGTCCTAGTCTTCTCTTTTTGATGCATTATATTTTTTGTTTTAGAAATAATGTATGCTGTGGTTGATATTTGATCTTTTAACATTTTTTCTGTTCTAAATATATATATTTTTAGTAAAATTCTACAATTTTAAAAGCTTTGTCGCAGTCGTAACAATCTCGTCTCCAGTGGTTAAAAATTAGTCATTACTTAGTGGAGAATCCTATAAAACTTAGTTGCTGCGCAAACTTCAGTCGCAACTTGGTTAGAATTCTTAGCCCTGATGTCGTCGCAAGATTAGTTGACGATGTGGAACGCTAATTTATCACAATTGCTGCCACTGCTGTAATGTTGTCACAACAACGTTGTTGATTTTCGTGGGTAGTTTATCAGCCATTTTCGTTGCTGAGCAGTCGTCGGAAGTTCGGGATGGTGGGTTTTCTTACCGGGATTTTTTTGTTGCTCAGTCGTCTGATGTGAGCCGGCGACGAAGTAGGTTTAGTTATTTATTGATCAAGCAGTGACTCAATAAAATGAGACAAATCTGTTTTATCTACAAGCAAGCAAGGGTTTGATTGGTGGACTCATAAATTTTCTTACACATTTCATTGGTTAATGATAACTAATAATACTTGATAATTCAATGATCAACTAATAATACTTGGTAATTGAACACTGCAAAATTTGTTTTAGTTGTTAGATTCAAGATTTTATCCTTTTGACATGGCCAAAATTGCGAAAGGTTGGACCTGAAAAGTTTTAAGGGGAGGGATTGTGATAAAGAGAACGAAAATAAAAGAGGAAACCATATCCCACGAGGTGAAAAATGGAGCGGTGCTACACAAATTTTAAAATAGTTAAAAGAATAATTGTGATTAGTTGATTCATGATCAATGAAATGTGTAAAATATTTATGGTTCTTTGTTTTGTCCAATTATTCTTTTATTTGTATATTGATAAAGCTTATTTGTCTTCATTTATTAGGTCACTGGTTGTTTCATGAGCACAATAAAATTACGGATGTTCTACACCAGTCAGTATAATGACATATTTCTATTTAAATACGCAATGATATGTTTAAATCTCGCTGTTACGTATTACATATTTACACTAATTACTTCATATAACGTTAACTGATTATATGTCTTCATATAACGTTAACTGATTATATGTCAATAAAATTGTGAGTAATGGACGTTTCATGTACATTAGTCTTCTGCGTTTGTGCAGGAGCTAGATTGTTTTGCGTTCTGACGTACCTACACAAAGAGTCTATTTCTGTAGTGACTCGTTTCGAGTCCTAGTATTTGAAACGGTTACTCTACATTTTGTGCAAGATATTGTTTTTGTAGCAACCCGTCTCGAGTCCTAGTACTTGAACATTTACATTAGTCTCCTGCGTTTGTGCAGAGGCTAGATCGTTTTGCGTTCTGACGTACGTATATCAAGAGGCTATTTCTGTAGCGACTCGTCTCGAGTCGTAGTACTTGAAACGATTATTCTATATTTTGTGCAAGATGTTTTTGTAGCGACCCGTCTCGAGTCCTAGTACTTGAACCGGTTCACCCGTCATATTCTGCTAAGAGAAGTACGAGACGTCGATACAAATCAATTACACGTCAGTAAAGTGACGTACACTGATGTCAGCAGAAGTCAAAAAATTAAAAAATCTTCAAAATAATCACCAATCAGGGATTTAATATGTCTAGGCAATTTCAAATCTATTACAAAATCAATCTTATCATAATATCTGTAACATATCGAAATCATCATCATCATCCGGACCCAGTATATCCCAACGACAGCAAAAGCTATCGTTAGGGTCTGGGGAGGGTAAGTGGTAGGCAGACAATACCTCTATCCCAAGGATAAAGAACCTGCTTCCAGTGAGACCCCCGGCTCTATATGTACCTGCATAAATGACACAATAATAGATGTGTGTTGTGCTAGTGTGTTAGTGAGGAAATTCAAGCAATACAAAGAAAAGACTTTCGATATTAAAATACACATCACGTGTATATGTACATGTCATGTAAAACAACGGTATAACATATGCAACCAAGTGGAATGTCAACCTAAAGCGTAGATAGTGTCTACGCCGCTCTATATCCTTAAATATACTCTAAAGTGTCCCTATATATGACCACCTTAATCTTATGTCTCCATGAACTCCTATTCTGGACCATGTCCTCAGAGAGGTGCAAATCAAGTAAGTCGTGCCTAATCTGCTCATCCCAAGTCAGTTTGGGTCTGCTTTGACTCATGTTCCCCTCTATAATGAGGCTTTCGATTGTTCTGACCGACGCCGTTGTCTGTCTACGCTTGACATGCCCAAACCATCTCATTCTTCCCTCCCTTATCTTATCTTCTATACTAGTCACGCTTAACCTTTCTCGAAACACTTCGTTTCTGATCCGGTCTAGCCTTGTATGCCCACACATCCACCTCAACATCTTCATCTCTGCCACTTCCATCTTCTGTAATTGTGACATCTTGATGTCCCAGCAGTCTATCCCATATAGCATTGCCGGTCGCACTGCCACCTTATAAAATTTTTCCTTTAATTTAGTTGGAAAAATTTCTTTAACTTTGATTGTCTAGGCGATTTCAAATCTATTACAAAATCAAACTTATCATAATATCTTTAACATATCGAAATATCAAACTAAATCCATAAAGTACAAGTCTCAAAATAAATATATAAATATATCTCTTCGACAACCTTCGTGTCCTTAGTAACTCCATTCCGGCACGTCCTCTACGAATTCTAAGTCGTAGTTCTTATTATCTCCAAGTGTCGTTAAAATGAAGAATGAGCAACAAAACATCGCTTGGCAAGTAACCTTCTTGTAGTTCACTCCTTATTCTTGGAACTGATGACTTTCTTTTTTTTTATTTTGGTTTTTTACTCTCTCTCTCTCTCTCTCACATCTTGGGTCATCTCAACTCTATCAAAGACATTGTATGAATTGCCTTGTTGGATCCAAGGAGAAAGTGCTGCCACTAGTTTGATAAAAAAAAATAACATAAAATAAAATAATTGTGTGGATTGCATATGATCTGATATATCAGGGCTGCATCAGCTTATATTTCTGTGTTTTCCTTTTCTTTGGTTTAATATTCAGATGAATGTTTAGCAGTTCATACTCATGGGTTTCAAGAGACATTGGTAAATTAACATGAACTTTCCCCTTATTCATAGCTAGGCAAGATATGGGTAACATTAATGGCTGGTAAGAATCTTATGTGTCTAACAATGTAATCTTTTGATAGATACCTCTGTCCGAGTCTTAGTCTTTTTGCACGTTGTCCGTAGAGAATTGGGTTTAAGAGACTTGTGAAACTTCGTGCAATTGTTCACCTCTTCTAAGGTGCAATAAACACTAAAATTGTTTCTTTGCATTTTTTTTGGTTGTAAAAATCGAGTATTTGCTCAGTTTCTTTCTCTTTCATCAACAAAAACAATGTTCTTGGCCTTTTAATTCTCCAATTTTAGCGGAGGAGACTGCAGTCTGAAGTTCAAGAATCTCATGAATGAGCTTGCAAAACATCAAGCTCTGTGGGGGAAATATTGTTCAATCCGAAACGAATAACACAGTCCTTTCAGCTATGCCAGAGGATGATATCAAGCACATGTTTTTGAAGGAGCATTCATTATACATGTCTTATGCCATGAGTTCTTCCTTCGAGTGAAATATGAGAATGGTCGATGCTGGCTTTTCCACATACCTAGTGATGAAACCGGATTTTCACCAAGGGTCTAAGATGACCTCAAATAAACTTCGTCAGTTAACTTGAAGAGTCGTTAACTGATTTGAAGATTGCAGCTGGAATAGCTTCCTGAATGTCCTGCACAAGGAAGCAAAGATCAGAAGTCCTGAAGAAAAAATTCGATGTATTAGCTCCATGAGTTAGGAAAATGTTTCGATGGATCGGATCCCCTTTCTGGTCTGCATTGGCTTGCTTTTATTAGTTTTTCCTTTGTCCTTGGCTTCTGACGCCGGATGGAACGTTTGCTTGGGGCAAAAGACCTATGATGCAGTAGGTCTGCTGATATGACCGGTAGACCGGCTGATGTGACTAGTAGGTCAGCTGAAGTGACTTTGGCGTGTACAGGCTGAATAGCCAGACATGTACTCTTTCCTTGAACTGCACTTCTGCCTGATGGTTCTACGATGTAATGCTGTGCTTGACCCCTTCGCCGAAGTGCAAAACCAGGCTTTGCCGAGGTGCAATGTTGAATCTGGCCGAAGTGATCTGGAGTGTAGCACTTAGGCTGAAGCTGAGATTGAAGCTAGGAGCTGAGGTGCAGTCCTTGGCCTATTCTTCGATAGTAAAAAGGATGTCATGGGGCACAGCCAAAAAGTAGTCAAGGCTGAACAACAATGCTTGGATGCTGAACTGCAGGAGTTGTACCGTCGACTGTTGTTGACTAACAGACGATTAATTCTGGTTTATCATTTGCCTCCAGATTTTGTGTGACCGAGCTGACCTGTGAGGGCAGACAAATCTATTCTAATGAGTCTGTGACGTGTCTCCGTTAATTGAGCAGTTATCCTCTTAGCTCCGCCGTAATTCCTGCTTATTGCGTCTTTATCCTCATAATTGAGCCGTTATCCGCCTTTTGATATCAGCGCCAGTTTCAACGCATCATCATTACTTTTTCGGTGGTTTCAATAATCGAGAAAGAGGGGGAAAAGTTGAACCGTCACCCCTTTTTGAATTTTATCCGAAAAGTTACCACCTTTTCTTTCTCTTCTTATAAATAGGGGCAGTTGCCCTAAGCCTTTCTTTTCTTCTTCTTCTATTCTGCGCAGTGCTTATTCTATTGTCTTACTCTTCCTTTTCATCTTCAAAGTCTACACTCTCGTCACGGTGCTTTCCTCCAGTTCAGCTCTTCAATCTCTCTGTAAGCTTTTTCTTCTTCCAGTTTTCTTCCATGGCTTCCGTTATTCCATCTTCTTCTTCCTCTTCTTCGATTGCCCAGGAATCCATGGTGCCCTCAATGTCAATAGACAGAGGTGCACCATCTCCAATGGTGCAGAGCTCAGTGTGCATATTGAAGGCCACTGAACTATCTGAATTATGTCAATATTACAATGTTGATAGGAGCACCTTCTCCCCCATCCTTCCTTTGCCACACCAAACTGCTTATGATCCTCCAGCAGGTTATGAGGCAGTCTACGAAGAGTACTTTAAATCTGGTTTTAATCTTCCAATTCCAGCTCCTTTGTTCCAAATCTTGTTTGTTTACAAACTTAGACTTCCTCAAATAACGCCTAATGGCCTTAAGGTTATCCTCAATTATTTACTCTACCTGAGAGCGGCTGAGAAAGCCTTTTCACTTGCTGTTTTTAGAGGAATATTTGTATGCAAACAAAAAAATAGGTACTATTTTAGCAGGAGGCATCCATATAGTGAAAACTTCCATGCCATAAACATTCCCTCTTTTACCAAAGATTGGATGAGGCATTTTTTCTTTGTAAAGACTATAGGATTACCCGAAGGAACCATTTGGAAATCCGACAGCGCAAAGCCTCCCAATTGTTGCAATTACCTGTGGTCGTGGATTGGAAAAAAGTGGACAGGTCGGTTGTGAAGGTTGCCGACCTGGAACACTTATGGCCAGAAAATAGGTTTCGGCCCCTCATCCCCATTGCTTTAAAAATAGTTCGGGGTACGTAGCGACCTGTTGAACATCTGTGACTGGTTCTGATGTTGTGTCTATGTTTTGACTGATTTATTCATGGAATTCTGCAGGAGTCATGGTGTCCGAGATCCTTGCAAGACTAAAGAATCTGGTCCCCCAAAAGAGAAAAATGACTGAAGGACAACCTTCCTTTTCTGGACAGGCCTCTGCCAGAGCTCCTTCTGAGGCGCAGATGACTCCCGTTGATTTGGCCTCAGCCGAAACCGAAGTTCCAGGTAGAATTTTTGTCTTACGTTGGTTTTGGACATACCTTGTTTCCATTTAACCACTTGATCTTTTTTCTCTTCAGCTGGAACTCTTGATAATCCCATCCAGGCTGAAACTCAAGTCTTTGCCCCAGCTTCAGTTCAGCCAGACGATGGAAGTGGGGGGAATTGATGCCCCCATCTTGATTCCTTCCTCTCCAGTTGCCGAAGAGGAAGTTATACCTCAACCAAGGCGGGTTTCTTATAAGGCTGTTCCCTCCGCTGAGCTCTTATGAGAAACTTCCGGGGTAAATGCGCCAGAGGAAGAGTCTTCCTTACGAAACCGCCGAGGCACGAGGACGTTGGAGTTCTCTTTCGCTGACACTGCTACAAATCCTAGTGTAGCTAGGAAAGTAACTGATATGTCAGTGTTACCCAGCGATTGGAAACTTTATGGCAGTCTAGACTGAGACACTGCAATGAATTCATTTGCAACCAATATGTCCATGGTAAGATTTCCCGATATTCTCCATCTTTTTTTAGCTTGATCACTTATGTTTTCTCTAACCAACCTGATTTCTGCAGTACCAGGTTCAAGAGTATAACATACTCAAACGGGTTGAAGAGTTGCGTGCCAAATTGCCCAACTCTCTGAGATCAATGCCAATTTCAGAAATGTCTATGACGGGTTGGCAGAGGTGGCAAGACCCGACATTTGAGATTGACTCAGCTGGAAGCTCAAGTGAACAGTCTGAAGTCTGAGGTGGCCGTTCTCACTGAAGAAAATTCCAGACTTCAAGTAGGGAAACAAGATTCAGACATTAAGCTGGCCACTGCAAATTCCCAAGTGATTGAGCTGAAGGAGATGGTAGCCAGTGCTGAATTGGTGTCATCCAGAACCCAGGCTGAGCTGGAGTTTTACCAGAGAGAACTCAATACTTGCGAGCAAGATCTATCCAATAGAAAAGCTGAACTGAACCAGCAATTGGAAGCAGAAAGGAAAAGCAAAGCTGATCTCCTCCTTCAATTTGAACTTCAAGCTGAGGCGATTAAGAAAACTGCCATTGCTGAGTTCAGGCAGTCTGAGTTCTTCACTGGTAACTTCTTGAAGATACAAGGTTCAACGATAGCTGTTGGACAGACTTGGGCAATCGACACTTGCTCTGAAGTCTACCCAAACCTGGATAAAAATCATCCCCAAATCGCTGAACTCTGCAACCCTGAGGCTGGAAGCTTACTTAAGAACCAGCTGGAACTTTTTAAGAATGGAGCCGATCTCAGGGGTGATGAAGATGATGAAGAATAGAATAGTATCTTCCCTTCTTTTTGTAATTTTTGTAATTGTAATAAATACACTCTTCAATGAAAATTTCACTTTCTTCAACTTTTGCTCTTCAGCTTGCTACTATTTTCCTGACTTTGTCTTTTGGTTACTTGCTCTATTTTTATAGTTTATGCAAGTATTTGTCTTTTGCTCTGCCAAAGAGCTTTTTAATCGCTTTTACGTTGGATTTTTCCACAAGTATTGAGCTTCAGCCCCAACCTTTGGCTTTGCCAAAAGTGTTACGCTGCTTGACTGAACCGCAGCTCTGCCGTGCTTCAATAAATTTTAGATAATTAAACTTGTTACTTGATGAATGAGTCACATGTTGGCTCTGTCACGAACATTGTTGAATCGATTGTTGTTCAGCAATCTTAGTTCTGCTGAGGTAGGATATAGGAAAACTTGTCCCGAATGTTGAGTCCTGCTCAACTCACTCAGACCTGCTGAGGTAAAATATAGGGAAACCAGTCCCAAATGTTGAGACCTGCTCAACTTACTCAGACCTGCTGAGGTAAAATATAAGGAAACTTGTCCTGAATGTCGAGACCTGCTCAACTTACTCAGACCTGCTGAGGTAAAATATAGGGAAACCTGTCCCAATATGTTGAGACCTGCTCAACCTACTCAGACCTGTTGAGGTGAAATATAGGGAAACCTGTCCCAAATGTTGAGACATGCTCAACTTACTCAGACCTGCTGAGGTGAAATGTAGGGAAACATGTCCCAATATGTTGAGACCTGCTCAACCTAATCAGACCTGCTGAGGTGAAATATAAGGAAACCTGTCCCAATATGCTGAGACCTGCTCAACCTACTCAGACCTGCTGAGGTAAAATATAGAAAAACATGTCCCAAATGTTGAGCAGGCCAATATGTTGAGACCTGCTCAACCTACTCAGACCTGCTGAGGTAAAATATAGGAAAACTTGTCCCGAATGTTGAGACCTGCTCAACTCACTCAGGCCTGCTGAGGTAAAATATAGGAAAACCTATCCCGAATGTTGAGAACTGCTCAACTTACTCAGGCCTGCTGAGGTAAAATATAGGGAAACCTGTCCCAAATATTGAGACCTGCTCAACTTACTCAGACCTGCTGAGGTAAAATATAAGGAAACCTGTCCCAAATGTTGAGACCTGTTCAACTTACTCAGACCTGCTGAGGTGAAATATAGGGAAACCTGTCCCAAATGTTGAGACCTGCTCAACCTACTCAGACCTGCTGAGATGAAATATAGGAAAACCTGTCCCAAATGTTGAGACCTGCTCAACTCACTCAGGCCTGCTGAGGTGAAATATAGGGAAACATGTCTCAAATGTTGAGACCTGCTCAACTTACTCAGACCGGCTGAGGTAAAATATAGGAAAACTTGTCCCAAATGTTGAGACCTGCTCAACTTGCTCAGACCTGCTGAGGTGAAATATAAGGAAACCTATCCCGAATGTTGATACCTGCTCAACTTACTCAGACCTGCTGAGGTAAGAATTTTGTTGGAAACCTGTTCCAATATATTGAGACCTGCTCAACTTACTCAGACCTGCTGAGTTATGCCCCCGCTTCCCCCACGGGTTATAAAATGGATGCCAGGTAAGCATAATATATTTCTCTTGTTTAGAGGAGTTTCTTCATTCACCATATGGTGAGGCCGAACAGAGCCATGCAGGAGTCTAACTAAAGATTGATCCTTTAATAATGCAAGGCCGAGCTAAAAAATTTCGAATGTACGCAAGAGGAAATAAATCCTAATTCATTTGAATCACGGACCCTTACTGTCAAGTCAGCCTTGTTCGTCCAGGAACCCGCAGCCCCTTTTCATCAGAATCCGAATCCACATCCTTTGGTGTTATACCCGAGAAATTTTGAACTAGCCGTTACGCGATAATTTGAAACTAACGTAGCCGTTGGGTGCAATGACCCTTTTGAAACTAAGTAAACGGTAGAGTATCAATTATGTTCTACTGACTCTATAATTATATACATATATTAGATGTTATAGGTATAAGTATAGAAAGTAGGAATATAGGGTAGAAGGAAAAATAATAATACTAATAATAATAATAATAAATGAAATATATATGAACAAATAAGGGACCGTGGAATAGGAGGTTAAAAAAATATATATAGTTAAACAAAGTAAATAAAGGCTAAGGGAATAAGGAGTTTAAGAAAATAAATAAATAAAATAAAATGATTTAAATTTCAAATAACAACAAATAAATAAAGGAAAAGAAAATAATAAGCATGAAGTGGGTGTGTGTGAGGTGCCAGCCGAACTTTAGGGATAAGGGAGGGGGATTGGTTGCTAAATTTGTGGGGATTTAGCTTAAGTTTGTTAAAAAAAATAAAAATAAAGGATAAATGAATAAAATATCTTAAATTAATCCTTAACCCCCTAATTCTCGCCACTATCTCAGAAGAGGAGTAAATAAAAAAAACCACCAACCTTAATACCCATTTAACGTCAGTAATAGCAAAAAAAAGGAAGGGAAGATGGGCAAGCAGGGAGAAGGAAAACGGCAGGGGAAAGAAAAGAGAAGAAGGAGGAGATAGAAAAGGGAGAGGGGAAGGAAGAGAAGAAGAAGAAAAACTGTTCACAATCTGGTAAAGCGTGTAGTTGTCCGCAATCGAGGTAGGTTCCTTTTCCCCCTCCAATTGGTGCAAATTCAAGCATGTTTTAATGGTAAATTATGTGTTTTTGTTATTTTAATGGTTTAATTCCATAACATGTTGTTCGATTTGTGAAAAGCATGAAGATGTTTAAGACTCTGGTATGCGTGTATGTGATGCGTGTATGCGATGTGTGTTGCGTGCTTTAGTTTTGATTTTAGGGAAAACTTTGATAATCAAAATAGCAAAACTATTGCTAGACTAGAGGATTTTCATTTCGTTTTGACCTTAGAATAAGTCTTCATAGACTGGAAATAGGCAAAAATATAGATCTGGATCGAAAAACGGATGCCGGAGGAAGCCGGAGTGGCTCACGCACCGCCGGAACGGCCGCGCGTGGCCTTACACGCGCTCTGGGAAGGTGCTGGACGCACCTGTGAAATAAAAAAAAATTTAAATTAAACCTAAAGGGCTAAAGGGCCGAAGGCCCTGAGGTCCTGGACATGGCTGCCTTAACAGGCCAACCTTTGCTTAAGGGGCTTGGCCCAATAATTGAATTAAATAATAATAAAAAAAAAGGGAAGGCTGGTAACGGGCCGGGCCGGATGGCCAGCGGACCGGGCCAGACACCAGCCGGCCCAATAACATCTGAGAATAAAAAAAACTAACTAAGGGGCTAGCGGGCCAGACCTGGCGGGCTGGACTCGGGACGGAGCGGATCAGGGCCGGCAGTAAGGGCCAGCCCAAATGTAAATTTAGGAAATTAAATTAATTTCTGAAATTCTGTTTATAATATTTAATTAAATAGAAATGGTAATAATTATAAGAAAAATATAAATAATTATCAGAAAATTATAGAAAAATTCCAAAAATTATAAAATGCTGAAATAAATTTATTTCCGCTAAATTTTAGTAATTGTGATGAATTATTTTAATTTGGAAAATTAGAAATAAATAGAAATAAATTAGGAAAAAATGAGAAAAAATATAGAAAATGCACCATAAATATACGGAAGCATTGGAAAATAGTTTTAGCATCCCACGACATTAGATCATTACTCAGAAAAAAAATAAATGAGCCTAGAATTGAGTGCCGGAGGATGGTGAGGATGGGTCAGGGGCCTCAGGCGATTGTGTTTTGCATTCATGGCACGTGCATTGCATTGATGGCGGATCGTGACGTTACGGGTCACGGGCGCTCAGGATGGTGTACGGTGGCGGGGCCACGACACTCAGGATGGTGTGCGGAGGCGCGGCCACGCACACTCAGTATGGTGACTATGAGGTGTACGACTTGCAGCCACTCAGTAGGACCCGGGTTCATGCATTGCACGGTAGAGATATCGGTACATTGTGTGACATGACCTTGTTTCGTGTGACATGCATAGTGGGACATGCATCACGTTGTTGTGCATCCTTTATCTGGAGTGAGTTACGTTTCCGCATTTATATGCTTATGTGATATCATGTCCTACGTGCTATGTGCTATATCATTATTGCATGTTTGTCTTGTACTACTCGGAGGCAGGTGCCTACTGAGTGATTCTCCAGTCACTCACCCCTACTTCCCCCCCACCAGGTGAGCAGGAAGAGACTTACGACTACGTCTTTGTTGAGGACGGGGCTGATACAGTGGAGTGGACAGACTGATGGTTGCGCTTAGGACATAAGAAGACCTTGCGACTGTTTGTCTTTATTTTATTGAGATCTCACCAGACATTACCTTGTTAGATTTTCAGACTTATGTTATTGTCAGGATTTGGTTATTATTTTGTGTTAAGGACTTTTATTTATCAAGGAAACTTTATGTTATGGTATTTCGTTTCCGCGCGAAAAATTTCTACGTCTTTTGGACATGTTGGAAATTGATTCGACGCTTTGTATTCTCCTCAGTGAGATACGGCGGGTGCACCGTTCTCGATACTAGGGTTCGGGAGCGGGGCGCTACATTTGGTGACCTGTGCTGGTGTCCAGGTCTGCAATTTTCATCCAGAGGGGGCCTACGAAAGTCCAGCCTATTGTGCAACCTTAACCTCGGATTGTAAAACCGCTGTAGGTGACCAAGCTCGATCAGACGTCCAATTTCCTGTCTAAGCTGCCTACAGTCTTCTGTATCATGCCCAATATCATGATGATAAAGGCAATACAGTCTGTAATCTCTTTTGTGGATCGGTCCAGCCAGGGGCTGAGGTTCCCTTGCCAGGGTCTTCTTCCTCATATAGAAAAGAATATGGGCTTTTGAAGCTAGCATAGAGTTCCTTTCTTTCCCTCGGCCTCCTAACCGAATCTTGACAGAGCACCTTTCCTGCAGCGAGGATTTGTCTTTATTGTCAACTTCTCTACCATGTTTGAATGGCAAAGATGCTTTTTGAGTGCGTTTCAAGATCTGGTGGCTAGACCCTTGTCCTGAATGTCCAGCCTTAGCCATAAATTCGGCCTGACGCTTGGGGTGATAGTCAGACCGAGTCGGAGAGTACTCCAGGTGTTCCTGTGGGTGAGAGTTACTGGAGTGAGACCCACTGGCCTTGCTGTGGAAGCTTTCTCCTTCATCTCCCTCACTACAACTTGGAACACACCCGGGTTTTGAGCCACACAGCGTATGACTCGCATATGCTCTTCATATGTGAAGGAAATGGTAGGAGTTAAGGATTCTACCGGCTCCGTAGAACACTTTTCTGTTTGTTGTTGAGAAGATCTCTGACTTATCTTAGATGTCATAGGTTGCTTGGACCCTTTTCCATCCTTTTTATCTATCTTTCTCTCAATAGATGGGTAAGATCAAAATTAAAAAAGCCTTGAGTAACTGTTTTAAGGAATTGAGGCCCTCCTTCTAGCGCCAAATAATGAAGCCGTATCTTCACCAAGGGTCTAAGATGACCTCAAATAAACGTCGTCAGTTAACTTGAAGAGTCGTTAACTGATTTGAAGATTGCAGCTGGAATAGCTTCCTGAAAGTCCTACACAAGGAAGCAAAGATCAGAGGTCCCGGTGGGATGACCCTGGGTAAAACCCTCCGACGCTCAAGTCAGTTTGTGCCATTTCTCACTCAGAATATAGTTTAGTGTGTGGAGTTAGAAAATTCTCACAGGTATTGGCTGAAGAGAAAATTCGATGTATTAGCTCCAGGAGTTAGTAAAATGTTCGATGGATCGGATCCTCTTTTTGGTCTGCCTTGGCTTGCTTTTATTAGTTTTTCCCTTGTCCTCGGCTTCTGACGTCGGATGGGACGTTTGCTTGGGGCAGAAGACCTATGATACAGTAGGTCTGCTGATATGACCGGTAGGCCGGCTGATGTGACCAGTAGATCGGCTGAAGTGGCTTTGGCGTGTACATGCTGAATAGCCAGACGTGTACTCTTTCCTTGAACTGCACTTCTGCCTGATGGTTCTACAATGTAATGTTGTGCTTGACCCCTTCGTCGAAGTGCAAAACCAGGCTTTGCCGAGGTGCAATGTTGAATCTGGCCGAAGTGATCTGGAGTGTAGCACTTAGGCTGAAGATGAGATTGAAGCTAGGTGCCGAGGTGCAGTCCTTGGCCTATTCTTCGATAGTAAAAAGGATGTCATGGGGCACAGCCGAAGTGTAGTCAAAGCTGAACATCAATGCTTGGGTGCTGAACTGCAGGAGTTGTACCGTCGACTGTTGTTGACTAACAGACGATTAATTATGATTTATCACCTACCATATTGTGTTGGTAGCTGTAACCTCCAGTGAGATTAGTATGCAGGTTTTTTTTAGCGGTTTCGTAGTTTTACGTTTATTGTTTATGTTGTTGGGCTCTTCACTATAGTCCTCCCATATGTTGCCTGTTGTCTGTAAAGCAACTAAGGTTGCTGTTAGGCTCTTTACTATAGTCCTCCCATACGTTAGCCTGTTGTCTGTAAAGTAACCAAGGTTGGTGATCGGTTTTGTTAGGATCTTCTTACCAGATATATATGCCTAGAGAGAGTGGTTTTTTTTTGGGAGGGGGGAGGGGGGGGGA
>AP025074.1:2455084-2485483 GCA_036186865.1 Eustoma russellianum | reverse complement strand
AGGGGGGAGGGGGGGGGGAACAGGTACAGTATCAGGATCAAGCATGGTAATGGAATGATTTTTTTGGTTTCTATTTGGTATTACCATCTATATATGTAGGTAAATATAGAACCAGGAGTTTCAATGGAAGCAAACTCTCTATCCCTTAGAATAGAGGTATTGTTTGCATGTATCTCATCCTTTCCGGAGGTCTCACTGTAAGCAAACTCTATATCCCTTGGAATGGAGGTATTGGTTGCCTGTCTCTCATCAATCCCAGACCCTAACGATAACTTTCGCTTTTGTACGATAACTTTCGATTTTGTTGGGATACCATCAAGCATGCAGTAAATATGGAATTGCTTATGGATGCTTGCAGTCATTCTCTTTTGTTTCTCTGCTTTTTCCGAAGAACATCACATAGGGGACCTAAACCCAATGCATGAACCGGACCATGCAGATACCTTTTAAGGAGTCAAAACAAAATGGTTAAGATCTCTTCGATATCTTTTAAGTACTTCTTCTTTAGTCTATAATTAATATCATAACTAGCAAAACCAAATCAAAGTGTTTTGGGGGAGGCGAATAAGGTTTAGTATTTATACGTTCCTACATTGGATGTGGTGGCGAAAAGGGTTTAGTATTTATACATTCGTACATTGGATTGCGATTGATTTTGTTGTTGTTGTTTGGATATACTGGATATATGTTGTTATGTTGTTGTACATTGGATGTGGTGATTATGTTTATGAACATGTTCAATGTATTTTGGGTAGATAACGATGTGTTTACTTGTTAGAAAATAGAAAGACATGTTTTGTTTCAGTTATACCGCATGTAAGTGACATCAACACCCAAACTCGGTGTATGTAGAGGATTGTTAATCACTAAGACGCAGGGTTAATTATAGAAACATTAAGTCATATACGAAACCGAATTAATGATTAAGTACAATGCGATTTTTGTAAGTAAAAGATGTTATTGTACTTTTTTTCTGACAGGGCACATAACAATTTTGGCTAAAAGTATAGACCGACCAAAACGTCTCTTATTTTTATGCCTATAATTATTGTCCATTTATTCATAATAGTAGTTGCATCGAAAACTAACATACACGTAAGTATGAAAATTAGGTGGAGAGGTATTTTTTGGATATGTAAGGAAAAAAAAGAAAAGACTCATGAAAAATGACACAGTACTATGTAACAGATGTATTACATTTAATAAATGCTTTTCGACTTTCACATGAGATGGTATTAATTACTTAACCACCATTTAATCCGTGATTAATTAATCACTAAAAACCCAAATAAACTCGCTAAACCACTCACTATATTAAGTGGAAATAATTATTTATTTGCAGTCGTTTAAATATGAAATTACTTAATCTTGAAGTCTCAGTTATGTACAATAGTTGAACCTATAAGCATAGATGAAATTAGAAGTGTCTCTTTCTTGTTTTTCGGGTTTCGTGTATCAAAGTACCAGACTAATATATTACCTGTTTGCTTCATGTGTATGGATGTAAATACCTAAACCTGTACATGTCAGGTTTTGTGTTGTATATCGGGTATTCCCACGAACTTGACAAGTTAAGGGTAGGCCTTGCACAATTCCATCCGAGTCAAGGTTGGGTCCTACTGGGTCTTCTAAACTCAAGCAGTCAATAAGTTACTAGGTTCTCAAAAAGTGTGGTTCATAAAATGATAAAAATATAAAGTTCATAAAATGAACATTTTCTTCCTAGGTGCACTGAAATATGAATGAAAGCTTCTACAGTTCTCATTGAGCTTCGCACTTCGTAGGCTATCGTATGGGTTAACTTAGGCAAACTCGAATTCTATTGCGTAGAACTTTTGTCACTTTCTCATTATACAACATCAATCAACAGACAAAAATAATAATAAAATCCTCTCTTTAAAGTGCATTTCCCCGGCAAAAAATTTCAAACGGAGTATAATTATAATAACATACAAGAGTATTCACCTTTTAACAATAGCAAGTCAACAGAATGATGCATTAACGGAGACTAGTGGCGCCAGAGATCGGCGACCATGATAGGGGGATGGAAGAAGAAGAACTAAGAATGAGGAAGGGGGCGACAAGACAAAAGGGAGGGAAACGGAAATGAGAATGTGGAACGAGAGAATTAGCCGATATTAGGCTATGTTTTTTTTGTGAAAGTTTTTTTTTTACTTTATTAATTTAAAATTTTTGTTTAAAATATATTTTTTAAAAATCGGATATGACAGGTATAAATGGATAACTCACGGGGTATACCCGGACATGGCTCGCTCTTAGTGGGTAATTTTCAGATCTTAATCGATTTGCACAAGAACCTGCCAAAACCATACACATACCTGCAAAGAACGTATCAGGTTCAGATCGTGTTTTCGTGTCGTGTCTGAGATTACCCCGTTAGATGAAATCCTCTTTTTCTTTCTTTTTATTCCTTCCAGCAAAGATGAAATCTCAACTGGACCGGACAAACATTAGCGAAAAATTAATGGGTATATTTTCGAAATAAAAGTAATTTTCGGGTCCAGTCGTAGTAAATATCAAGAAAACAATGCCAACAGTATTCTTTCCCCATTCTCCCTCGATATTTCCCCTCGTCTTCCAATTAAGGGTTTCGATTTCTCTGTAAAGATCGTTCAATTATGTGGTAAAGCGGCTGCTCTATCAGCAAAAACCTCCGAAAAAGAGGAATTATAGATAGAAAAAATGCAAAGCGATGCGGAGGAGGTTAGCGTGGAAGAATTGGCTTCTAATCTCTCCACTTATAAAGAGCAGCTCCTGCAGGTTTTGTACTTTTTGTAGATTTTGAATCCAATTCACGTGCATAACTTCTAGTGTCTTCTGCTTACTCGTCCTGAAATTTTGAGATTTTTCATAATTTTCACTTTCCTTGATTTGGTTAGGGTTTTGCTTCTCTGTTGTCATTATTTTATCATGAACCTTTTTCTCTTCTTTTTGATAGATTTTATTTAGTAAATGCACTCATTTTGGCAGGTCCGGCAACTGTTGGAGGATGAGTCTAGTAACTCTGAATATTTGGACATGGAGAAGGAGCTCATTGAGGTAAGAAATTTTCCCTTTTTTCGGTCTTTCTTGTTTCAGTTTGTTCGCTGAATGTTTTTTATCTGATGATGTGTAAGTTGACTTGATTTTTTTAACTTCTGTATCACCAAAAAATTGAGCCGCATTGAATTTTATTTGTTCATCTTGTTTTGGATTATCTTTGCCGCTGGAACTTAAAGTTCAATATCATTTATTGCTCAAGATGTCTTTTTTTCCTCTGAATGCCTATGCCCCGCTCCCCCCCCCCCAAATGCTTATGTTGCTTGAACTAGCAGCATAAGGAAGTGTTCCATGACTAGAGATAGTCATATACGCCTGAGTCCTGAAGGTGAGGGTTTACTTTTGGGTTTTGAAGGTGTAGGTTTTGCTTTTGATAGAAAGAAGTCATAAGCCCAGTAGAGGAGACTCTGGAGATTTCTCCAAATTTTGGAGTTCAAGACTTTTATCCTGGTGTCCATCATTTTCTGTCTTGATTCCATTGCAGGTTTGCTATGTGTCGTGATGGCCAGCCCAGCTTCTGTCCTGATTTCAGATGTCACTCTGTGATTCTAAGTTTGATTTTTAAAGATAATTTAGAAGTGATATATAGTGAAAACAATGTTCTCAATTGATTTGCAGCTCACTCTTTTTCTTGATTGCAGGTTATATCTTTGACTGAAGAACTGCTTGTTACTGCTGAGCAAAGTGAGAAGACTGGATTAAGTATTGGGGCTGGTGCTGAGGCATCTCCCAGATCTTATAGTGCTGGGGAATCTAATGTGGTAGATACCTTTTCGTATATTTATTAGAGATCAATTAATGCTTTTGTAGTTTTATCTCGGGAAGCTATACATATTTGGCTTCACAAGTGAAATTCTATTGAATAGTAACCAACTTGAACTTGTGAAGGAAAGACTTCTTATTCCTATGAAGGAGGGGTTTATCTTGACTAAAGGTCATTTAGTGGCTTATTCTGTTGGACAAAATATTTTATTATTAGTATTCATTTTTTTTTTGGGTGTGTTAGGCAGTAGTTATGCTGTTAATTCATGGATACTTCTGTTCTCGTGACAGTAGTAGTCATTCTAGATACGTTCAATTTTTTGATCGAAAGTACTTTTTGCCTATTTTGTTAAAGATTTCCCTTTACTTCTGCGTTCTATGTTTTCATTTTAGAATTTTACTTTTGGGGTGTAACCTCTGCAGATGCAAGAGTGTGTCTATGTTCTGTATTTTCGTTTTAGAATTTTACTTTTTTGGATGTAACTTCTGGAGATGCAAGTGTTATTAGACCATCTAATGTTTCTTTAAGAAGACTTGTCATACCTACTATGTGCATTTGTATTCTTCTGTTCATTAATGGTTTATATGATAAAAAAGGCTTCATGACTCTTGTTGTATTATATTTGTGAAATGGTACACTTGTTACATGCTAGGACTTAGTTTTTGAGTGTCAGGAACCGATGCCAACTTTCGATACCTCCGAGAGATTCCTGGTTGGCACCAAAGTTCAAGCTGTTTGGAGCGAAGACGGTGAATGGTATACCACTTGTTTGATCTATATCTAAATGCATAGGTCTTATTGTTCATTTTCTTTTGTTTCTTGTTGTATGTGGTTGATTTAGTTAAATGTTCAGGTATAATGCAACAATTGAAGCACATACTCGGAATGGCTATTATGTTGCCTATGATGAATGGGGCAACAGGGAAGAAGTAAGTTATTTGCACTTCTTTTTCAGAATCCAAATTTATTGCTATAAGTGATCCACGTTTTGGTGTCTAGGGTGTTTTCTGTTATGTGTATTAGTTAATGTCAAAATTCAGAACTTGTGTTGTTTCATGTGAACCGCTATGTGATTTAGATGGGATTTGCTTCCATAAAGGGTCCCCCTTCCATTGTTGCCTAACCAGTATTCTTGCTGGAGGAATTGATGTGGCAATTTATAGTTCACCTGTTCTAAACTTGTACACATGTCCCGAAAATTGGCCCCTTTTTTTGTTATTTCCATGTTGGATATTTTAAGAATTGTACCTCATTTCAGTTGGCATATTCAGGTGGATCCAGCAAATGTCAGACCAATTCAAGAAGGCACTGTAGATGCCCTATTGGAAGCAGAGAAGGTAGCTGTCGCTACAAAAGAAGCCCTGAAAAGAAAGATTGCACAGGCTGCTGTGTCTGACTTCCAATCTCGAACATTACCTGGGAAACTTCAAATTGATCCAAATGATCCTGATGATGTGGTAATTGCTTTTCATTATCTCCATAATTTATACAGCTAGGCAATAGCTTCCGGGAATGAGAGCTCAGACTTTTAGGCCACTAGTCTTAAACTTTGGCTGTAGGACTACCATTATATTATTTTGCATTCTGCGTTTTGAGCATGAGAATACCGACTAATCAAATATCGTGAGATACATATAAATACAAAAGTTGGTGTATATTAATCACAGCAAGGATTAAGTGCATATGCCTCCCTTGTGTTTGCACTTAGCAAAGCTGTGAATACCCTCCCTTGTTACCATACACTACAAACAACCACCCAGTCTTAATTAATCTTACTAGTGTTATTTACGAACAGAAATATTGGATGATGTTAATACATGGATTGAATTACTGAAATGGACTAATTTTATGCCTTCCTTTCTTTTTTCTGGGTGGAAGAGAGGAAAACAGAGGTGTGTCAGTTTTCTGTTACTTCACCGCCTGCATTGATCCCTGTCCACTTCAAATGTTTTGTCTTCAATAATAATCCTCTCTTTTCTATTTCCTTCTTTTGAAACTGATTGTCTTTTTGTTGGCCAACCTTTTCTCTTCCTTAATATCTTCCAGTCATTTTTGAAAAAGAAAATATGTTAAAATTATCATATAAAAACTTAGTAGGCAACATTTTGGCCATAGTTCCTCCATAGTACTGAACCTTAGCTACTAGGGGATGGCCAAACTTAGTATATACTTCAACGTTTCTATAGTAATGAAAGCAAAGCTTGAGTTCCTATAGAAAGCAAAGCTTGAGTTCCCCTTTGTTCTGGATCACTGGAGGTTTGTTCTTTTCTTTTGCCACTACAAGTGAGTTCTTCACAATATGAAACAGAAGCAAAGCGGCTTGGCAGAGAGACACAAGATGGATTTGTTCAATAGTGTTGCCTCGAAGGCCTTTTCACCTGTTGCCGCTGGATGGGGCCATTAGTTGCTGAGAATAACGTGGTATTTCGAGACACAGCGGCCTAGTTAGAAAGAGACTAATTGGGTCTTAATATGGGCCTCCAATCTTAACGGATGGAAGAAAAGTAAAAAAGGAGAAGCGGAAAGAAATGGGAGATAGAGAATAGAAAGAAGGTAGAAGATAAGTGATCTGGCACGCCAAGGAGGAGGAGATGATGAAGCTGGATGTAACTGTTGAATAACGGTATTTTGGTGTAAGGGAAATTTTTTAATAAGCAGACTGTTTAAGTGCTACACAATTTATTTAACCAACTACGGGGTAATTGCAGTGAGCTCTAGTGTTTGAAGAGCATATTACTAGGCAGTGGTTTGCTGAAAACAGAACATTGATCCATAATGTAAATGAACTTCTGTGTAAACTACTGAATATTTTCTTGTGTACAAGGAAAAAGAGAGTTTTTCTAATCACTCCTATGAATTATTAACTCCATCTGGTCGAATTTTCGACTTGCCCGTCTCAAACCCAGGTAAAGGAGGAGAGTTGTGTTAGGTTGACAACCAGTGTAATTTGTCACTAAACATGATTATGGATCAAACTAGAAGCTGCCTAATGCTAGGATGTTTCCCGTAAGGAGCGCCGTATAGTCCTGTCTTGACAAGGATCGCTGCATCCAGGAGACTTGGATATAGTGCCAAATAAGCAAGAGTTCTCATTGCTTGGTCCGAATAAGATGCTCAATGCCAATTAAAGTTTTCTGTGATAACTTATCAGTTATAAGCATGACAGAGAATCCTAAACAAAAACATGATGAGATAGATAGGCATTTTATCATAGAGAAGATTGAAGAATAAATAGTCAAGCTTAAACTTATTGCTCTTAAAATTAGATGGCTGACATCCTAATTAAACCAGTCTCTACCAAGGTGCTTCTAAGTGTTACTGTCTAATCTGTGTTGTAAAGATGTCTACGACAAAGCTTAAGGGAGAATATAGAAATGCACATTATACTGTACAAATACTACTTACAAAGAAATACTGTACAAATACTTAGTATAGTGCACTATTATACATACATGTATACATACACAGTACATACACATGCTAATACACATAGAAATAATCATGTATTTACTCAGTATACTTAGTTTATTCATTTGTTTAGTGGCTTAGAACATATAGCTGTTAGGAACAATAAACTAGTCGTTGGCTTCTAGATGTTGGATGTGTGGACAGTTTGTTGCCCCTTGTTCCAGCCTTGTATAAGGCTTAACTCTTGTTAACGCTTGTACATTTAAGACTATCTTCATGAATATATTCACATTTCTCTATATTACTACTTGTGTTACACTATTCTTTTGTTTCTCTCCTTTACTGGCGATTGCTTCCACAAATGCTGATTGATGACCTTCTTTATTAGTGGCAAGGACAACACATTTCTTGCAAAAGATTTTTTTGGCAGAACTTGGAACTTGATTCGGCTACAGCTTGAGCTTTTTTCTGCTCCAATAATCACTTCATTCTCGATACTCCAAGAGTTCTTTTTAAACAGCATTCCCGTTTTGACTATGGAAACAAATTTATAATTCCTTCCTTGCCAGCTCTGTGTAACTTCTGCTGCGTCCCTTCTCAGATCTTCAACGTCTCATTATTTAGCCAATGAAACTGTAGTTGTCATAAGAGATTGTATTTAAAACAATGCATGGATGGAGTTGTGTATATTCATTTTGTTCATTCATATATTAATGTGCGTCAAAGATTTTTGAGTGTTTTTGTTTTTGTGTTTTTTTGCCTGTGTATGTACCTTGCAATATATTTGCTTCCCTGCTCTAATATTTAATATATCTTTCTTTTTATGTGTTGGTTCTGAAGCATTGTATTTCTTTTTTATGTTTGTCTTACTCGCTGTACAGAAAGCTGCAAAACGGAAAAAGATACATGCCTTTAAATCTAAGTTGAGAAAAGAGCAACTTGAGGTCACACAGAACAAGAGGCAAAACGCTTGGCAACAGTTTCAGACGACCAAAGGCCGGGCTAAGAAGGTAGTTTGTCTGATGATCTTGATGGTTTTGTTGCATTTTTGATTTGTGAAAGTGCCTTAAAATCTTGTAACTTAGCTACTGCAATCTCAGTCTCTCAGAGTGTGCCGTTGGATTCTTTTTTTTGCTCAATCAATATGCAAGGAAGGTACATTTGTGGCTGTTCTGTTCTTGTATGTCTTAGATTGGGCTTTCTGATGTGTGCAAATCATGCCCTGGAATATGAATTTATGCTCCATGAAGTTTGTTTATCGGACTGCATGGACTGGCAGGATTCATGCTTCACTAACTTGATTACAGTTAGGAAGAATTTGCGTTTAGCTTGGATTGTTCTAGAGTTCAGAGTGCCATGACTTAATATGTCAGACAATTAGGTCGTATAGATATATGTTAACAGATCACACTCTTGAAAGTGGACTAGTTTACCGTGTTGTTTTGGAGCATGCAGTATTTTCTCTTCATGTGCTTTTAAAAGCAGTTGCATGTACACAATCACGAACCTTTCTGTATTGCTTCCACTAGTTTGCTCGTGT
Source organism: Eustoma russellianum (assembly GCA_036186865.1). Classification (NCBI taxonomy): domain Eukaryota; kingdom Viridiplantae; phylum Streptophyta; class Magnoliopsida; order Gentianales; family Gentianaceae; genus Eustoma; species Eustoma russellianum. Next base: position 2,476,712 of record AP025074.1, on the reverse strand, counting down.
TGTCTCTTGCTAATTGACATACCATTGCTTTTCAAGCATTTGTGCACACTTTAAATTTGGTTGCCTGCATGCTTTTAGTTGCAAATTTGTGGAAACGTTGGTCATGATCATACTAGACGATAGTACTAGATGTTGGTTGGTCCACAGGCAATAGTCTTTAGGAAAATAGTGCGGTTGATGGCAAATTGACGTTAATCAGTGACCCGAGGGAAACTTTCCTCTTTTTTCTTTTTCTCATTTTTTTCCTGGGCCAATTTAAAAGTCTTTGCTTTTGAAAAACATTGATGTCCTGTAGGATCATGTTCAATAAACCATTATTATTGACATCTTCCTTGTGATATTGTTTGGCAGGTTGGATTCTTCTCGGGACGAAAGCGAGAGAGCATATTCAAATCTCCAGATGACCCACAAGGTAAGGTCGGAGTTACTGGAAGTGGTAAAGGTCTAACAGAGTTCCAGAAGAGAGAGAAGCACCTGCATTTGAAAGGAGCAAACCTTGACGGTACTGATGATTGATGGCTCATCAGACTGCCTTCTAACCCCCCCCCCCCCCCTCTACCCCCTCTTCCAAGACCCCAGTAGACCGGTTATTGGGTTGGCCAAGTTAGGCTAATCTGAAGCATATTATGGCTGATGTCACTCATGGCATTGTACTCCTGTTTTGTCAAATCAGTTATACTCGTGTTTCGTGTGTCATGTTTTTCTCACTTTTTTGGGTGGTGGTTTTGTGATCTTTTCCTTTTGGGGCTGGGAAAGGAGAAGGGGCGAGGGAAGGCGAACTTGATGATTTTCTGTAGCATTGTTGGATCAGGTGACTGGGTACGGATGATGATGATTGTTGGATCAGGTGGACAGAGTCCTGGAGCAAGACTTCAATTTTATATAGGTCTAAAACCATTCTAGTCGAAACAAACATTTCAAGTCAAATAAAACATTTTTAAGATTGAGATAAATGTCTGCATTGTACATTGTGTGAACTCGACGTGACATGAAATTATCGAGCTTGGTCCGGATTAATTTCCAAAGTGTTACAAACTTTGATTAGTTAGTGCCACATGCATTGAAGTTTGACTTCAATTTTGAGATTGTTTGGAACAAGTATAAATCTCAAATTTAAATCTTCACCATCAGAAATTTACGGTTGAAGGTATATAATATACATAATTAACTGTCCATTTACAGTACATTGCAAATGCAGTAAAAAAAAAAAAAATTGGATGAATAATTGTTTTCGTAATATGTGTTCGATAATTTGCAATAATCATTCGAAAAGAGAAATATAGTGCTTGTGTTTGAATTTAACGCTTTAATTGAATTTTACGTTTTCATAATTGTTCTTCTATTTAGTGCAAAAAAAAAAAAAAGTAAAACGTATTCTAACCACAACCATCAAATCCAACACCAAATAAAAATATTCTTTAAAGATTCTTTTATCATTTTATTTTTAATTCATTATTATAGGTAATTTAAACAAATTTAACATTCATATAAATTTAACGTAAGTATTCATTAATTCATTATCTATTAATTTAATTGAGATAGATTATTTCTTAATGTGTTCCTATAAATTTGAAAATTATTACACAACAAACATAAAAGAAAAATAAAACAACCAAACAACATAGGAAATATTAGAATGAAAATTAAGTTTCAATGCCCTTCCGAATTAGTATATTCCTCCCGTAAATGTTCTATCAAGGCATTACGTAGAGCAATATGAACTTCTTTATTCTTGATTTTGGATGATGTTATGGATGCTTTGTTGATTGATAACAAGTGTTAAATCGTGTATTGCGTTTATGGCCATGATGGATGATAAGTAGGGATTTTTTTTCATATGTTTTTTAAATTTTATTCTTACGTGTTGAATTAGGATAAACCATAATGTTAAATGCTTAAAGATGGATAATTGAATATGTGTAATATGTTGTTGAAATCATTACGAAAATCGTGTTGAATTAGGATGAACCATAATATTAGATGCTTAAAAATTGATAATTGAATATGTGTAATATATTGTTGAAACCATGACGAAAGTCTAGTTTGGGTATAAGAATGATATTAGGTGAATTAAAGTTGAATGCTAAGTTTTAGACATGAAAAGATGGGGTTTTCGGAGTTGAAAGTGTAAGGTTGTGTTCCTTGTGATTTTTAGTTATATGATTTATAATTAAATCCTAATTGGTTATTTACGAAGAGTTATCTAGAAGGGTTATGTCTTTAAGTTAAAAGACATAATTCTTCATTAAAGGGACATGTCCATTTATCAAAGGGGTGTTATGCCAAAGGTTATGATGGAAGTGCCTTTTGGTTACCTATAAATATGGATGAAGGTCCTCTCTTCACCCTGCCATTGTCTTTACTTATCCATCAAAGTAAACATTATAATAAGGGTTAGTGAAGAGAAACCTCCGTTCAAGTTCGGGATCGCCTGCATCAAAGTTGCAGTTTCGTTCGTCAAAACACTTCCGCTCAACATACAATGGAGAAAGGTACGCTTCCGCTAAACATCCTATTATAGTTGGAAAATGATTGTATATGTGAAAACATAGGTTTCTAGATCCTGAAAGCTTAATCGCTTACCGAAAGAGTTGCGGATTGCAGAGAGGGCTTGCCGAATGTTCGGAAAGCCACGATTTACGGCTGAACCCTCAAATGGGGTGGCTGGATGTTCGGGGTAGCTAGTTCGACATCTGAACTTGTTTTAATTATATCTCAATATCCAGAACTAGAATTTAGTTGATTCAAAATGTTTTCAAAACCTTTTAAAACCATTTACTACTTTCGTTTTGTTACTTTCATTTTATATGACAAGTCAAAACAAGTCTCTAGAAAAATCAAAATAACATTACAAGGTACATATGTCGAGACTTAAGTTGTTATGACACTTAAATTGCCTTAGACATGCCTAGCTTTTAAGAGAACTTTGTTAGGGGCTAAGGTATGATGTTTTATGTTATATCGGTTGATGTTTGTGATTGTTTGCTTGTTTCTCATCTTCGTCAGATCCTAACAACAACTTTTGTTGTCGTTGAGATATATGGTTGTGGTTGTTTTTGTTGGTTGAAGTTTGTGATTGCGTTGTTATATGGAGATGACTTGACAAATGATTTTGTAATAAATGATATATGGCACACGATAAAGAAAGTATGACAAAAGAAATGACAAATCTTTTAAACGAATATGATCGACCGACGTCAAATGCTAATGAAATCTCCTTAAAACTTTGGTAGTGAATATAGGTTAACATGTAACAAGATAAGCCTGCCATGGACATTGGCAAACGCTATGTCATGCCTGGGCAACGACAAATGTTATGTAAGGGCAACATCAAACCTCGTATCATGTCACGTGTTAATTAAAAGGGTATAATCATGTGCAAAAGCAAACTTCATGATTAACCCAAGTTAAGATATGTCATGATAATTGAATGACTCTAAATGAACCAACGATACAATGGTATGTTATGATGTAAAGTGATAATAAGATCAAAGAATTCATGATAAATATTCACGATAATAAAAGACATAGGCTTTTCCTACGAATTTATTGTTATGAACTAAGATTATGGTTGTATTAGCCTTCTTATTATCTTTTTTCTAGTTGCTAAAAAGAATATATAAATGAAGTTTATGTGATATATGATGATTTTTTCTACTGCATGGGTATGAACTCACCCTGTATATTTCTGATATCTTTTTAGAGGAAGGACCAGAGGATGACTTACTGAGCGAAGATGATCTTTGTTTGGCTGAGTTACACTTGTGTTTAATCACTTTGTAATGCTGATGATTTGTTTCTTGATATAATCGATGGTAGATAATTTGAAATGTTTTTATTTAGGAGATTGAGTTTATGAGCATGATGTATCCAGTGACGAATATGGTGTAGTCTTTTCTGTATTTAATATATGGTATGGCTGGTTTATGTCTCTTTAGATGTTTAAAACTTTTAAATCGTTGCCTATTTAGAGACACAGGTCGTGACAATTACAATAGTTGATAAAAATATAGTCTTTATAAAGTCGATGCCACACCATTTTACTCTTTTTATATATCGTACACTTACTTTATGTATAGCTCTCTTGGACGAAAGAAAGCACCAAAGTCGATAATGTTTTCTTTTAAATTTTCTTCTTAGATGAACATACCAAGTTATTATTATTATTTTTTTTTTGGAAATATGCCGAGTTGTTTAATATCAAATACATGTTTGATAGGGAATAGGATCCCAGGGGGTAACTGTGACGCGTGATCGTGCGACACGTGGCAGCAAGAGGGGTGGTGAGGCTAGATGAGAGTCACCTGCATCTAGCCTCACCATCCTCTTGCTGCCACGTGTCGCGTGGTCACAAAAGGTGTGAGGAAAGTGGTGGTGAAAGGATCCCACCCTGTTTCATAGTAATCGTGTAACAAATGTTGTTTTCAAATTTGCCGTCTTTAATCTCATACGTATTTTTATTCCCACATATTGAAGTGACACATTAAATTGTTTAAACTTATAATTACTCTTTATTGCATCGGAACTAGTGCAACTTTCAGAATTAAACGGTGTTTGCTTAGCTTAAAAAATTGCTTACATGGAGTAAGTGCTTATTACATCAGTTACTTAAGATTATTATGTTGTTCACAGATAATATATGTGCTTTAAACTTTATAGCTGTTTAAAGAATTAGAAAATTGACAGCATATGGTAAAAATGCTCTGAAAGGTACCAACCTCCTGCAGTTTCACCCTATGCAACAAACATTCACGAATCATCATCAATCATACTCAGTATATCCTAACGACAACAAAAACTATCGCTACACACTAGAGAGGGTAAACGGCAGACAAACAATACCTCTAAATCCCAAGGAATTAGAGAGTTTGTTTCCAGTTAGACATTCACGAATGACGTACAAAATCAGAAGGATCTTTTTTGCATACAGCAATTTTACCCACCTGGGAGTTGAAGATAGACAGGGTCTATTCGAAATGGTGATAGAATTAAGAACGTTTTCCAACCACATATCAAGAAATAGCTTCTGCATGGGCCTATACACAACAGAAAGAAAGGATGTAGAGCAGCATTGATGTTGTTCATCACTGGCAAAACACCCCCAAGGACTAAATAATGAGTTTCATGGGTATATGTATACCGCAGAAGTAAATGGAAAGAGAGATTGAATTAGGAGCTAACTAACGAGCTTTAAGACCCAAGTCTACTTTACTTTGCAGCTACTTGTGACTCAATATGTTGGGATATATCCCTAAAACATGCTCGGGCGTGAAGTCATGCCTTGTCAATATTCCAACGATCGGTGGCCTCTGCACAAATCAGAAAAGGGAATCAGCACGAGCTACACATTGTATTTGTGAGACTCTGGAGGCCTTTTCCAAGGGGACCAGATCAGTTTTGCAAAGCTTTACAATCGAAGCAATGCAGGTCTCATAGATATGGCATTATTACAATTGAATGTTAATGGATAAACATTTACCATCAGCAGAAAGCCAATAAGAACACAAAAATAAGAAACCTGTTCTACGTTCTCGTTGGTTGCAATATTAGCCAATCTTCATTCTCATAAAGTTCTAATTTTCTACCTCCATGCATTCTCATAACATTACTGCCAAATTTTCCATCAAAACATTAATTCTTTATTTCCATGATTGCTATTGGTCACCATAAGAAACACCACAACTTTTTAAAATTAAGAAGCGAAAAACCTTTAGGTTCAACAGTTGAGCAGTGTCATCCCAGGGTCTCAAGTTTGATTCCCTCCCAATCAAATATATATATATATGTATGTATATATATATGTATGTATGTATATATGTATGTATATATATATATATGTATATATATATATATATATATATATATATATATGTGTGTGTGTGTATATATGTGTGTATATATATTAAAATTAAGAAAGGTAACTAATTTAGCACTTGTCCTCGTCTACTTGCCTATATTTCCCAGAAATCCCTACAATGCACAAGGAAAAAGAGGGGGGAGGGGGGAGGGGGAGGGCAATTTCACAGTACTTAAATAAGAACATGAGAAAGACAGTCATTAAAGAGGAAAATTTACCCCGGGTGTCTTTGGGACAACGCACAAGTGCCTAAGACCAAGCTCCCTGAAGAGAACTGCAGCTTTTGCCAGGGACATTGTCTCAACAACCGTATATGGAGACGTGTTCGTAATTGGATGGAGATCAACATACATTTCCATCTCCTCGTCATCGATGTCTAGATCTTCCACCGTAAGCCCCCTTCCTAATCCAGGCTTAGCAAAATCGAATGCGTGAAACCTCCTCAAAATTTCTGATTCAGTCAACACTGGTAGCTTTGAGAATTTCTTCCCCTTCAGCAGGACAAGTAAATGTGATCTTAACACTAGTCCACATAATTCTGGTGCATCAGAGAAAGGTGGCTCGTCTATCACTGGGAATCCATTATGTTTGGTCAACTTCAAAGCATGTAAAATGTTACCCACTTTCTCAAGCCCAGAAAAAGTTATCAATGGTCCAGAACATACATCGCCGGCCACCAGATGCCTCATATAAGGCTCGGCATGTGCTTCCATATAGGGGAACCCTTTCATCTTCACCATTTGATCATAAACCCCCGGGTTAAAACAATCACCCACAGTTTTTGAAATTAAGAGAACAAGCATCATCAGAGGTAGCAGTAATAAGTCATTTGTCAGCTCAAGGAGTATCACACAAAGTGAAACTGTCATCCTCATCGTGCCACCAAGGAACGATGCAGCTCCAAGGAGCGCGTAGAGACCAACATTAAGATTTGAAAAAGACCCCAAAAAGGTCCCGACAAGACGGCCGTACGAGGCTCCAGCCAAAATGACAGGTATAAATAGACCAGAAGGAACAGCAATTCCATAAGTAACAATTCCAAGGAAGTAAATAGCTACAAAAAACATAAAAAGTGTAGATAGATGAAATTCATGTTCTGTATTTGAACTAAATAAATTGCGGATGGCATCATCGTTGGTGTTGAGAAAGAGGGAAGCAACGTCATTATAATGTCCTTCAGGACATCGGAAATTCTTGTAGTCCCCAGATCGCCGAATGCTGGGGCACTCTTCTGCTATACCAACAGGACAAGGGGTGCATGTTGCAAGCCAAGGAACTCCATAAGAGCAGCAGGAGGTTAGTAGAGATATAAACACAACCAGTAGAATTTTGAACGCTGGTCCTTTCCTACAATTCAATGTGAGACATCAGAAAATAACTAAAAAGTAGTTTACTTTCTGTCATCTAAAAGACATTCTACATTTCTATTGTAGTTCACTTCTTGTTTCTGTGAAAGCACATATGGAACACCGAATTTATATAAAACCTCAAAAAACTGTTCTCAAATTATAACAATTGAATCAGTAGTTTTTTTCTTAGTTAATTATAATATCTGTCCGTAATTGATCTTAAAATGCTTAATGCCCTCTGCGCACCATTTTCCCAGATAGCCAAAAAGGAACTTTCTTCCTATTAAACTGGGAGAAAAAGAAAAGATTGTGGCGACACATGCTTTACAAGAATTCTAAGACTTCCCCTTAGTTTAAAGTCCACATGATGAACAATTAAAACATAAAAGGGGCAAGAGACGTACTCATTGATGATGCTATAAGTTCTAAGCACCTTGTCCACGAAGTAGTTATAGAGGCTTCCCAAAATACCTCCAAGAACGCCAATAAATATCACGGCAAGGACGTCAGGAGTGTCATAGGCAGGCACCACAGAACTGACATCAAACATGATCAAACCCCCTTGTCCAAAAAGTCCACAGTTTCCACTGCGACAAAAGCCTATGAAACCTCTCAAGACTACAGCCACAACAGCAGTGGTGAAAAAGGTCCTCCATAGAAGAGCATTCCTCCACCTAATACATACAAGGAAAAAAAGTATGCTTTTGTCAGCTATAGTTTCTCTCTTTAAACCAAACTTTGTGTATAACCTCAAAAATAACCTTGTCAACAATACAGGATTGAAAAAAAAACTGACAATTGATGCAACATGAAATCCAACCTCCTAGTTCATGTACAAATAAACACTTTCAAGTACTCATAAAAGATATTAGTAGCATACTTTACAACCAACCAGATTTCACTAGACACTCATACAACAAAAATACAAAGTAGAGGGAGGAAAAAGGGTAAGACCATGAAGCTGCTTCCTCAAGAGCAAAAAGGACTCCACCAACTGGGGCACGAAAAGCTGCAGCCACCCCAGCTGCAGCGCCGCAAGTAATTAAATCTCTGCGATCTCGATCATTTTTGAAGTATCTAAGCCACTTCCATGTTATATGATACTTGCGTGAACCTCCCTGCCCAAGTAAGTTGGCAATGCAAGCACCAGTGTGCACCATGGGTCCTTCCTTGCCAAGGACAAATCCAGCAGAAACTCCAAAGATAGAACCAAATATCTGCCAGTCATTAAATGCTTACTAAATATTTCCCCAAAATAAACTCTAACTTGCAACGTTAAATTCAGGTGACCAAGACAGAAATCCAATTTACTATTCTGGGAATGCATTTAATCCCATTGCACATTAAGTCAAGAAATCATCTCCACTACATCACAGTTCTTTCTTATACACTAAACATGCAAAATACTATTTTTAGGCATTTTGAATGAATATTGAAGCCAAGTCAAAGAATAAAAGTAGGACACAACAGTTGCTCACATTAAGAATTTCATCATGGTCCTTTAAAAAGGTTAATGTTATACAGATGGTTTTATCAAAACAAAAGAACCATTGGGCAAACAAGGGCATACAGCCACCTAAGGGATGGGTTTCCTCCATCCAAGATTGAAGTATTCCAGAATCCAGATCACAAGTCTACTCACTGTGATTCAGTATTAGAGTTGCTATGCCAAATTAAACATTCATGGGCCAATTAAAGCCAATCATGTTATGGTTTACCACAACCAGCATGATGGGTTAAGAGCATTTTTTATTACTTTGCTCAACAGTTCAGCTAATGTAAGTAGACAAGTTGGTTTCACAACAATGTGCCGTTCCACCATAAGCATAGGTGTATGGTATAAAAAAAATTAAATGGTTTTCATAATGTTATACCTTCACCAACAGCGTACTTGGAGCCAATATTGAGTGAGCATCCACGCCATTCAAATACGCTTTAACCTCAGGTATGCCGGATCCAGCTGCTGCAGGGGCAAAATATGCACACAGCACCGCAGCACAAGCTGCAAGAATGACATTACAACCTGCATACGCCAGAAAGGCCTGAAAATACCTGCACTGGAACGAAAATTACTAAATATTTACTTCATATTCATATATTAATCAAGGAGTACGAATAGAACTTCAGAATATACCACGTCAGTCAAAACGAAACACCTTTTTGGGTAGTAAAAGTGGTATATGCATAGCTTACCAACTTCATACAGGGTAAACCACAAAAAACAAACTGAACCAGCATCAACTAAAAGTGGCTTACTAAAGTTCTATACAGTTGTACTCCAAATCGCTTATAATGGATTTGAAACTTACACAGCAAGCGCAGGTTGGGGGAGAGAAGACGGGGAACAAAAAGACCACTGTCAAAGCAAGTTACAGATGGCATTTAACAAAGTTGCCAGCAGTTTTAAGATCACCCAGGATCCCAAAATTAAATTGTTCAATATCAACCTTATGATATCATTCTCTCTCTCACATAGAGTATCATCCTCTTCCTCACATAGAATACAATAATTTGAAGCTGGACATCAAACTCAAAAAACAAGCTGCACTAACAATGTCTAGAAAACGTTGTGCAGTTGAAATCCTATTTCCTTCAAGTACCTTACATTTAGTTTCCCATGAAGATGGAAATACAACAAAAGCAATACTATTAGGTACATCGAGCACGTAGTACTCATACTAAGTACATTGAGCACATATGCTGAGGAAACCAGAACTCATATTTCAGCTTATGTACACTGAGCACATCAGCTGAGAAACACGTCAACGGTGCATCTATCGCGAGATAAACTTTCCAGGTAATGCAAGATACTTCAAGTGACAGGAAAATTTAACGAAAAATATAATATAAGAGAAATTATGCTTACTTATGATTTGACATGAGTTTGCCAGAAAGCATCAACTTGAAACCTGCAATGTTCTCCACAGCAAGGTTGTTGAGAAAGCCCACCAAGCCTGTACTTAATCCAATGAGAAGTGCCAATGTCCACTTAAGAAAAACATACTGAAATATCTGTACACGTTTCCTAGATCTCCAATCCTGCTTAAAGAGTTCATTTTCAACAATCCTGTAAAAAGGAGCTTTGATTAAGTGAACTAAAATTGCAAAATTTGATCTCATACTAATGGTAAAAGATACTTTCATGAACTAGCTGCCTCATCAATCATAAGTTCAAAAGGTTAGACAAGCCTATTATACAAAATGCATAGCATAATCTACTGAAATACATCAAAAGACTACAAAAATGAAATACTTATAACGCAGAAAAGGGTAAAATTCTCTCAGGTCACACAGCTGAAAAGACTGGTCCTTACTTACCTCCACCATCACCGCGGCATATTATTTAATATAAAGCACTTTAAGCCAAGTACTTAACCATAAAGGACAAATCATTTCAGCTCTAGAAAGTTTTACATTTGCAAAGCTAACTAAATGGAACCAAAGTAAGTTCATTATAAACTAAAATCAGTTCCCACCTTTTTCATTTTTTTTAAACATTCTGAGAAGCAAAATCATTTGCATAAGAAATACGCCTATTCTAAATACCCAAGTGAGGAGAGGATCTACGTTGACAAAGAAACACAAGTAATATCAAAGCATCAAGCAAGTAAAGACAAGAAGTATCAAAATAAAGAGTGGAGATAGGAATACTGTAATAGGTAATAGATCAAAAGAGGAATATAGGAAAGTAAAAGGAACCGACATATTTTACATACATTCCAAGTATGATATACTCCATACCTAGATTTGTTACCATATTCTATTGTATTCCTTGATCTTTGAGAAAATCACAAAATCTTTCAATAAACGCGTGCATCATTTTATCCCTCTGTTTAGGACAGAATGAAAAATTCTAAAACGCATCAAAAACAAATCGTAAACAGGGCTAACTCTACCTGATCTCTAAAATGATTTAGTTTTAACTAATTATTTACAACTGATGAGTTTAAATCACTGAGGAGAAGATGATAAAAGAAACCAGGAAAAACAATTGTACTACTTAATCAACACAAAAAAGTGAGCATCAGAAGGAATCAGAATCAGACATAACCGTCTGACCACGAAAAGTTTACCTCTTTAAAGAAAAACAGAATTAAGTGGAATGACTCCATATTTCAGCAGACAAGCAGAACAGTTGAATTATTGAAATGCAGCTACACATAAAAAAAGAAGCCAAAAGTGGTAAAAAAAAAACAATTACTCGTAATCAAGACTTTCGATAGGGCAAACATTGGCGCCAACAATAGCAATCTGAGAAGTGGTGTTAACTCTATGCTTGAGAAGCGGCTTCCGTAAACCACCGAATTCTCCTCCATCTCTCTCCTGCACACGCGGGGAACCGCCAATGCTCCCAATCTCCTTCCGATCATACATAGATCCAAATCCTTCCCCTTCATTTTCGATATCAACTTCGCGTTGGTGAATTTGCTGGTGATCCATCTCTCTCAACTTTTCTGTATCAATTACAGTCAACTAATACATTGAATTTACACACAAAAACTTAGAGAATCTGCGAGAATTATCGAAGGATAGGGAGGTTTCTCCGCGGATTTTAGCTGGCGAATTGCTATATATACAGAATGGATGGATGGAGGTTGATTTGATTTGAGAGGCATTTATATGAATATATAGAGTATTGGAACCTGTTATATAGACGTTTATATGCAAATGAGTATTGGCACCTGTTATTCAGATTTTTTTTAAAAAAAAAAAAATTAGCATAAAAAATCTACAAATATTAAAATTACATATTTTATATAAATTTAGCAAAATGTTGACAGTCAACATCCAACTGCTTAGACCTTACCTTCTACACTCGTAAATCTACGTTTACAATTTGCAAAAACAAATATCGTAAACTACCCGTTGATCGACACAGATTGATGCAATTTTTATTATAGATGATCAGAAAACAACATCTGTGTGTTTTCAACAAATGAGTATGGTTGCATACATTCGACCCCCATACCTCGTCATAGGCGGAAGCCTCTAATTAAATGAGTAATAATGTTGCTGTTGTTGATAAAGTAACTAATTTAAAGAAGCAAATTAATACACTCTTCCTTGGCTTTGGAATATGATAGAATAAAGCAAAATGACTCACTAAATTAGCTGCGCTTCTCAGAAGTAACATTTGATCGACACAGCTTCATGTAATTTTGTTATCAGGAAACAATGTCTTTGTGTTTTTAAAATATGTATAATTGCGTATATCCAACTATTTCATACTCTGTTATGGACAGAAGATTCTAAGATAATGGATAATGTTAATGGTTACAGTCACATGTTTATGATGCTTTAAATGAAATACGGACACATATTTCTAAATCGGAAATCGGTTTTTCACTTTTTTAAGTGATCCTTTCTTTCTCGGTTCAGATCAAATGAGGCTTCAGATGAATCAAAATGTGAGTCTTCTAATCACGCAATGACACGTGTACAAAGTGGTCTTTTTTTCTAAAAGAAAAAGTAAATCACGGGTCATTTTGTACGAATGACGTCACGTGATTGGAGACCTTATATTTTACCTCATCTGAGCCCTCCTCCGATCTTAACCCTTTCTAAATGGGGAAAAACTTTGATGTTTCCACATCTGTCCGGAATTCTAAATCTTTTTTAGAAACAAAACTGATAGATCTCTGATATTCTAAAATGGTCGGTTTTTGTTGCATGATTCATGTTCAACTTTTAGCATCGTAACGGCCCTAAAATTATCCTTTATTATTATTATGGCAAAATTTTAGATGTTTCCAAAAGAACAAACAATAGTTATCTTAATTCAACCAAATATACAAAAATATACGTAAAGTATATAATAACGTATTATGTCCTCTGTTGTTAGATTATGAGTTACTTTGGATAGAAAAAAGATTACGAGTTACTTTATTAACAATATAAAAATTTCCTTTATACAACGAATTCGACATTAAACTTTGCGTAATTAATGTGGGTTATGGCTAGGGCTGTAAATGAACCAAACTGTTCGGTTGTTCGGCTCGTTTGTTCGAGCTCGAGCACGGCTCGGATAAAAGATTAATGAACAGAGCTTGAACACCTTTTTTTGTTCGAGCTCGGTAAATGGCACCGTTCGTTTAAGGTGTTCGGCTCGTTAATGTTGTTCGTGAGTTAAACGAACCAAGCTTGAACAAGTAAATATGTTCGTTTAAATAAACGAACAAGCTCGGCTCGTTCGCTAAGTTAAATGAATAGAGCTTGAACAATGCAATACTCGGCTCGTTCGGCTCGTTTACAGCCCTAGTTATGGCATATAATTTACAAAACTCTCCAAACTTTTTGGAAATAAAAACACTCCGGACTTTGAGTTCTTGATTTTTAGATTGAATTTCCATCAAATGAAAAATTGTTTAAATTTAAATATGTCACAACTGAATTATTGAGTGGCGCTGATGGAATTACATACTTGCATACATACACACACACATATATGTGTATATATTACTCTTTTTAACAAATTTATTTAAGCTAGTGGTCATTATTTTAATAAATAGTCGCTAATCGTTAGGATAAAAGCAAATGGGTAAAATACAGTACAGTCCAAATATTTGACGGACTATGGTTTTTTGTGTTGTCATCAATGTTTAATGATTAGTTTAACACAAATATTAGTTTAATGATTAGTTTAACACAAAGATTGTGTTGCGTTTAGTGTTTCATGATTAGTTTAACACAAAGATTGTGTTGTCTCTAATGTCCAAATATTTGAGGGACTATGTAACCATAGTATATGAGTATTATGAGAGAAGTCCAAGAAGAGAACTCTTCAGTGAATTAAGAAACCAAACAATGCAATATCTCTGTTTTAGTAGTAATTTACAGATTGGACTTCCTTCTATTTTCTATCATGGGATATCATGGGAGATCATCATAGAAAGAGAAAAGATTTTGAGAATATTCCTATAGGACAACTCTAAAAAATCCAAATTCAAGTAGGTTTTAATAAGCAAACCAAAAGAAAAAGGAGGCTGGCAGAGTAAAGACCTTAGACTAATGAACAATGCCCACATAATGAATATTATTTGGGGCATTTGTGAAAATAAAAAAAGTTTATGGGTTAAATGAGTGCGTTCAAATCATCTTAAAAAGAAAGTCTATTTGGGAAGTGTAGCGAAAGCAAAATAACTCATGAATGTGGAATAGAATTCTTTGGATGAGGGATTAATACACTCAACACACAAGGAAGATCATTAAAAATGGGGAGACAACTTTTTTCTAGAAAGACCACTGGGGAATTCTAGAATCAAAATACACATAATGAAAAGGAAGTTGAAAATCAACCTATATAAAAAGGTGTCCCGGGTTGTAAGTGATAACCAATGGAGATTGCTTTATGGCAGAGGTTGGGATAACCAAGTTATTTGTTTCTCTCAAGTTTGTTGTGTAATCGATCCAGATGTGGGACAATATGGAAATGGTTGCCAACAAGTTCTTTCTCTATCAAGAGTGCATCTCAACTCTTAGAACAAACTCACCCCTGCTGTAATATGGAATAAAATTGTTTGGTGTACTCAGCATCTTTCAAGATGTGCATTTATCCTATGTCTTGCATGTTGGAAGAGGATGAATACACAAGACAAACTTTTAAATGAGGGATTGATTCAAACTAACACTAGCGTTTTTTGTGACAATGATTGTGAAGACCAAAATCATTTGTTCTTTAAATGCTCATACTCAACTGAGGTTTGGAAAAGAGTTAAACTACAATGCAAGAATAGAATTTTCATCTAGCAGGGAGTGTATACTGATTAAATGGAGACACATGGAAGTCTAAGTTCCACAAACAGCTGACACATTTGGAATTCTCTACTGCTTTGTACGGTATCTGAAAACAAATAGATATGAGATTTCATCGTCAAATTGACAAAGATTGGCAAAGTATAATAGTAGAATCTTGCAGTTCATCAGGCTTACTGTCTCTTCATAGAATAATATCAGAAAAAACAAAGCAAACTAATAGCTCGCCATCAATCTTGATATGACTTTGAAGATTTTCTCTACTTAAAAACTCGGGTTTATTTTTCTAGTATCCATGATAAAGCTGATGATGATCACAGCATAGCAGTGCAGGAAGGGGTGCATAGCAGAAAGGAAGTGAGCATACGGCTGGCAGACAAACAAACGCATCTTCACCAATTGAAGTTGCAGGATCACTGGAGGGACGAGAGAAACGGATTGCTAAGTCAGCAACGTGATGCTTGACATGTTGAGTTAAGAATCTTGATGATGAAGTTGGTGAGAAAGAGGGCAGAGGAAGCTGCAACTGAATGGAGGAGGAAGAAGACGCGTAGTAGCGGGAGTCTTGTTTTAAATGTGTGAAATGACCGTTTTGACCATTATAAAATTAGAAGTCAGTTTAGGTCCAGAAGGACATTTTTGTAATTGTATGAGGTAGTTACCGGATGGTAGCAGTTGGGGAATATTTAGTTGAAGGCAGTTGGTTGTAGAAGTTAGTTTTTTTAGTTTTACATCTTGTAATTCTGGATTTTTCTCTCATTGAAGAAGAATTTTCATCTTCTCACATTTCCTTGTGTCTCTCTTCAATTCGTTTCGATGCAACTGTCATTTTGCTCTTGGTTGATCTAGTATACGATCAAGTTTTGAATCAATGTCGGAGAATTGATTCAAATTTGTCATGGTATCAGAGAGCTACACCTTGTAATCGCTGTGAGTTCTTCGTGATTTTTCTTTTACCTTTTTAAGTGATCGCGAGTAATGACGACCACTCGAAGTACGTCAAGCAATTCTGTGATTCCTGAGAATCCTCTGTCGAATCCGTTGTATCTACATCCTAACGAAAGTCCAGCCGCAATACTCGTACAACCACCGCTAGACAGCAACAATTTTCATTCGTGGAGTAGAGCTTTCAAAATGGCGTTAACCGTGAAGAACAAAGTTTGTTTCATTGACGGTACGATGGCAAAACCTTCCATGGAGGATGCTAAGTACCAGGCGTGGAATCAGGTGAACAGTATGGTGCAATCGTGGATACAAAACTGCGTCACTTCCTCTATAGCGCAGAGCATTATGTGGTTTGAGACTGCACATGAGGTATGGAAGGATCTTGTTCTTAGATTTGGTAGTGGTAATCCGTTTCGTTTGTCTGAGCTTTTAGAAGAATTTTATGCTGTGAGGCAGGAGAACAAATCAGTAAATGAATACTTTACAAAATTAAGAATGATTTGGGAAGAAATGCTTGCTATTAGACCAATTCCCAAGTGTTCTTGTAATGCATGTTCCTGTGATGTGAACAAGAAAGTTAATGAGTTTGTGAATGAGGATTACGTGATCAAATTTGTGAAAGGATTAAGCGGTGAGTACGATGCTGTGAAGTCTCAAGTTTTTGTCATGTCTCCCTTGCCAAGTATTGCTAGTGTGTTTTCAATGGCGCTGCAATTTGAAAGAAAAGTGATGAATGGTGGAAATCATAAACAGTTCTCCAATAATCCCTCTGTGTTGATGGTTGATTCTGGAGGGGTGGCTAATACATTCACTGCTAATGCTTATGCTCCAAGATCTCAAGGATCGTCGTCCAGAAGAGGAGGCAAAGGCAGAGGTTATCAGGGACAAAGACCTGTGTGCACGCACTGTGGTATGTTGGGACACATTGTGGACAAATGCTACAAGAAGTATGGTTTTCCCCCCGGTTATAAGCCCAGACCTCAGGTTAATATGGTTGAAGGGTGTCATGACAGCCCTGGTACAGTGAGTGTGGAGAGTGTGGGTGGTGTAGAAGTGCAGTCCCATGGGTCTAAGGCGGTCCCTCACACTCTGACTACTGAGCAGTACCACAGACTGATGGGCCTGTTGAATGAAAATGGCCATCATCATGGGATAACTGCTGGAGAGGGGGCCAGCAATGGTTTGCAACCTGCTGTCATGTCAGCCCAGGCTTTGGTTCAACCTGGTAAGGGTGATGGTAAGTGTCTCTCTAATAGTTCGAATATATGGGTCCTAGATTCAGGGGCTACCCATCATATTGCTTACAATCTTTCTGTCTTTGACTCTTATTCTTCCATTTCAGATGTTTCAGTAAGAATGCCTAATAACATCTCTGCCTTGGCTACACATGTTGGCAAAGTCACATTGAACTCATCTCTTGTTATCACAGATGTCCTACACGTGCCATCCTTCTCATTCAATCTTTTGTCATTGGGGAAACTGTTTACATCTTCTAAAATTTACGCAATATTCATAAACTCAAATTGCTATCTGCAGGACCAATTCACCCACAAGATGATTGGTTCAGCTGACCTGTCCAACGGACTGTATCTGTTTCATGGAGAGGGCAGACAGTCACAGCCACAATCCTCATCAGCAGTTTCTTTCTCCTCAGCCATGCCTTCTTCTCACTCAGCTTTATGTTTGTCTACTGATGCCGTAGATGATATGATTTGGCATTTTAGACTAGGACACATCTCTGTTCCTAGATTGAAACAAATAAATAGAATAGAACCTTCTGTTTGTATTCCATCCAATCAAAATCCTTGTAGCGTCTGTTTGATGGCAAAACAAAGAAGATTACCTTTCTCAGTTTCTCATTCAGTTTCCAATGAAATCTTTGATTTAGTTCATGTTGACATATGGGGACCTTATAGGGAGTCTACCATATATGATCAAAAATATTTCCTTACCTGTGTTGATGACTATAGCAGACACACTTGGGTTTATCTGTTGAAAACTAAAGATGAATCCAAGAAGATCATTGTAAGTTTCTGGCATTATGTCTATACCCAGTTCAATAAAGCCATCAAGGTTATCAGGTCAGATAATGCACCTGAGTTCAAGCTTAATTCCTTCTATTCTGAAAAGGGCATTCTCCATCAAACCTCATGCGTTTATACCCCTCAACAGAACGGGTTGGTTGAGAGAAAGCAACAACATATACTTTGTGTAGCAAGAGCACTGAAATTTCAAGCACAGTTGCCCATTTCTTACTGGGGCTTCTGTATTCAACATGCCACTTACCTTATTAATCTTACCCCCACTCCTTTGCTTGACCATTACACCCCTCATGAAAAGCTGCATAAACAGAAACCTTGCTACACTCATCTTAAGGTGTTTGGTTGCCAAGCCTATGCGTATAACATTGATCCCCACAAATCTAAGTTTGATTTCAGAACCAGAAAATGCATCTTCCTTGGGATTCCATACACTACTAAAGGATATATAGTTCAAGATCTTCAAACTCAAGACATCTTCATCTCTAGAGATGTCACTTTTCATGAGACCATCTTCCCTTTCCATGAGTCTCAAGATACTGCTTCTTCTTCTCCCACTCTTTTTCCTCCTCAACCTGTAGTGTCCTCAGATCTTACAAGCACATATCCAACTTTTCCTGTGAATGAAGGCTACAGTGCTACTCTTCCTGCTATCTCACCTGATCCGCCTATGTCTCCACCATCCTCAACATCTGCAAACTCTCCAGCTTTGCCTGTGTCACAACATCCTACATCTTCAACAATACCTCCTACCAGACTTGGCAGAAACAGACAACCACCCTCCTATTTGCAAGATTATTATTGCAATTCTATATCCTCAGCATCTCCATCCTTGGTTCGCTCTTCTCCTCATTCATACTCCACTAAACATCCTATTCATGAGTATCTGTCGTTTGCTTCCCTGTCCCCTGAATATAGGTCGTATATATTGAATATTAGTGTAGACAGGGAGCCATCCTCGTATCAGGAAGCATCACAGTCTGCCTGCTGGCAGCAGGCAATGCAAGCTGAATTAGAGGCACTGGAACGTAACCACACTTGGTCCGTAGTGCAGCTGCCTCCAGACAAGATACCAATTGGATGTAGGTGGGTTTATAAAATCAAGCATAAGGCAGATGGTTCCATAGAAAGACACAAGGCACGTTTAGTGGCTAAGGGGTATACTCAACAGCTAGGTGTTGATTATATTGATACGTTTTCTCCTGTGGCCAAGATGACCACAGTTCGTTTGGTTCTTGCTCTTGCTGCATCCAAGGGATGGTTCTTGCACCAATTGGATGTAAACAATGCCTTTTTGCACGGGTCAATCACTGAGGAGATCTACATGGACTTGCCCCCGGGAGTTCATTCTCAGTTGCCCAATGCTGTTTGCAGGTTGCATAGGTCGCTTTATGGGCTAAAGCAGGCCAGTAGGCAGTGGAATGAGAGGCTAACCCAATCCCTTTTGCAACAGCATTTTATTCAGTCTTCTAATGATCATACATTGTTCATCAAAACTACGGCTGAGGCTTTTTTGGCAGTTTTGGTATATGTGGACGACATTATTGTGACCAGTGATTCTCTTAGTGCAATCCAAGATCTCAAGACCTATTTACATGCTACCTTTCAGATCAAGGACATTGGTGACCTTAAGTACTTCTTGGGTATTGAAGTAGCACGGTCACAGAGGGGGCTTGTCATAAGCCAAAGAAAGTATGCTTGTGAGTTGTTGGAGCAGTCAGGATTTCTGGGAGCAAGACCTGTGAAGAGTCCCATGGAGAAGAATCTCAAACTTCAGCATAATGATTCGGGGTTGATTGATGATGTGTCAAGCTATAGAAGTCTGGTTGGGAAGTTGCTGTATTTAACCATATCTAGGCCAGACATTACATACACGGTCCAGCAGTTGTCTCAGTTTTTGGATTGTCCTACTGAGAGTCATCTAAGAGCAGCTCATAGGCTATTGAGATATATAAAAGGGACTGCTGGACAAGGTTTACTGTTTCCTAAAGGAGGGGATCTTCAGTTGAAGGCCTTTTCGGATGCTGATTGGGCCGGATGTGTTGAAACTAGAAGATCGATAACAGGTTTTTGCGTGTTTCTTGGAGGTGCACTAGTGTCTTGGAAGGCGAAGAAAACAAACGACTGTAAGTAGATCTTCTTCGGAAGCTGAGTATAGAGCTTTGGCAGCAACCACTTGTGAGGTGCAGTGGCTGGTCTATCTGCTAAGTGACTTGGGGATTACTCAGACACACCCAGTTGAGCTGTTTTGTGATTCCAAAAGTGCAATGTACATTGTGGAGAATCCTGTGTTTCATGAGAGGACCAAGCACATCGAAATTGACTGTCATCTGGTCAGACAGAAGTATCAAGAAGGAGTGATCAAACCTATGCCTGTAAGGACCCATGGACAGTTGGCTGACATATTCACCAAGGCACTTGATGCCAAGAGATTGTGCCACCTGACTGAGGCTTTGGGAGCTTGTAATGTCTTTGCTCAGTCAGGTTTGCGGGGGGGTGATAAAGCTGATGATGATCACAGCATAGCAGTGCAGGAAGGGGTGCATAGCAGAAAGGAAGTGAGCATACGGCTGGCAGACAAACAAACGCATCTTCACCAATTGAAGTTGCAGGATCACTGGAGGGACGAGAGAAACGGATTGCTAAGTCAGCAACGTGATGCTTGACATGTTGAGTTAAGAATCTTGATGATGAAGTTGGTGAGAAAGAGGGCAGAGGAAGCTGCAACTGAATGGAGGAGGAAGAAGACGCGTAGTAGCGGGAGTCTTGTTTTAAATGTGTGAAATGACCGTTTTGACCATTATAAAATTAGAAGTCAGTTTAGGTCCAGAAGGACATTTTTGTAATTGTATGAGGTAGTTACCGGATGGTAGCAGTTGGGGAATATTTAGTTGAAGGCAGTTGGTTGTAGAAGTTAGTTTTTTTAGTTTTACATCTTGTAATTCTGGATTTTTCTCTCATTGAAGAAGAATTTTCATCTTCTCACATTTCCTTGTGTCTCTCTTCAATTCGTTTCGATGCAACTGTCATTTTGCTCTTGGTTGATCTAGTATACGATCAAGTTTTGAATCAATGTCGGAGAATTGATTCAAATTTGTCAATCCATCCCGTTACTAAGAGTTTTCCTGAAACCCTTTCACATCCTCTTAGCCTACTATTCTAAATATAGTATCAGATTTAGCAGTAGTTACTCCCTAATCAAATTTAGAGGGTTTTTGTTCTTGGCACATTCTTCATTATGGGTCATCGGAAAACAAACTCTGTGTGTTTCTAATACATGTGTATGGTTGTGTATATCTGGCCTCTATATCTCGTTATAGTCAGGAGCTTCTAAATCAATGGGGTAATGTTGTTGTTATTGCTCTTGGCAATAGAAAGTTTCAAGTATCGGCATGAGAATATGGATAGAAAATTTGCAACCACCTTAAATTTTAAGCAAGCAATACTTGCTGTTGTACTTTATTGAGAACAACTTTTTTGTAAATCCGCCTGATTTAAATTATATATAAAATTTTAACTAACAAAAGAAAACGTACTGACGGAATAGTTCAGTGACTCCGCTCCAAATCCGTCCTGCGAGTATGAATGGGGAGATATGGGCATACAATTAATACGGGTTGAGATCAGAGGAGATAAAAAGTAAGGTAAAATATGAGGTCTCCAATCACGCGTCGCCACGTGTACAA
>AP025074.1:2391058-2449492 GCA_036186865.1 Eustoma russellianum | reverse complement strand
AAAGTATCCAGATGTCGACCTCCTGTCATTAGGATTTCTGGCCCAGTCCGCATCTGTGTATACTTGGATATCAAGATTGCCATGCTTTTGAAACACTATGCCTCGTCCAGTTGAGCCTTTCAGATATCGGACAACTCGAACCACTGCTTCCATGTGTTCCTTCTGCGGTTGATGCATGAACTGACTTATTACCCCGACTGCATAGGCAATATCTGGCCTAGTGTGAGATAGATATATCAGTTTTCCGACTAGTCTTTAATACTGCCCTTTGTCAGCTGGCTCTTGCCCCCTGAATAATCTGAAGTCCATGATTGCTGTTATGGGTGTGTCCGCCGGTTTACAATCTACTAGCCCCCGTTTCTGTCAAAAGATCCAATATATACTTCCTCTGGGATATAAAAATCCCTCTTTTAGACCTGTATACCTCAATTCCCAGGAAATAACGTAGTAACCCCAAATCTTTCATCTCAAACTCCTTAGAGAGCTGCCCTTTAGGTTGGCAATTCTTCATCATTATTCCCAGTGATGATCATGTCATCTACATAGATAACAAGACAAGTGATCCGATCTTGCTGTCTTTTTAGGAACAATGTGTGATCTGGGTTGCTCTGGCGGTATCCAAAATTTTTCATTGTTACGGCAAACCTTCCGAACCATGCTCGCGGTGACTGTTTTAATCCATATAGGGCCTTTCGCAGTCTGCACACTTCTCTTTTCTTGAACTCATCTGCAAATCCCGGAGGAGCTTCCATATAGACTTCTTCTTTCAAATCACCATGAAGAAAGGCGTTTTTCATATCCATCTGATATAAGGGCCACTCAAGATTTGCAGCTACTGAGAATAATACCCTGATCGTATCTATTTTAGCTACCGGAGAAATATCTCAGAATAATCAATACCGTATGTCTGTGTATATCCTTTGGCCACCAATCTTGCTTTGTACCGCTCAATAGTTCCATCTGCCCGATACTTTATGGTGAACACCCACCTACATCGACAGGTCGCTTATCTGGACTTACCAAGCACTTCTCCCCAGGTTTCATTTCTTTGTAGCGCACCATCTCATCTTCCATCGCTTTCCTCCAGTCCGGATGACTTAGAGCCTGTTCAACTTCCTCGGAATGTCTTCTTTGTATAAAGTGGCATGGAACGCTTTTGCAGCAGTTGATAGTCCTTTTGATGTATTCTGTATAGGATACCTCGAATTCTTTGGAACATACTCCGGTTCATACCTGACTGGAGGAACTCCTCGGTTTATCCGGGAGGGGAGCACATATCTTGGTCCTGTATAGATTAGTCACTTGGAGTACGGTTAGACTCAAGATTTCAATGGTGAGTGGTGGCTCAGCTGATGATGCGGTTGAATGTATGGGAAGTGAAATAGATGGGTCAGGTTCACTTACCTCAGGATAATCATCTGGAGTTGACAATTGTTCATGATTCGTCGTGGAGAGTGTTCCTTTGTTTTCTGAGGCTGATCCGGTGGATTGGCCTACACCCCTCCGTCGGATCAGCATCGGGCAGTACTGGTCTGTGTAGACAACCGAGAGAGTCATCCTGAGAATTCTGTTTTTGACTCTGAGGTGGATGATGAAAGTAGTATTTCGGATTCAAGGAAATTGCAGTCCATGGTGGTATAGAGACAATGGTTATTTGGGTCAAGCATCGATATCCCTTTTTATTTATCCCATACCCAACGAAGGACACACCGGATATCGCAAGGATCAAATTTTGATCGTTGAGACTTAGGGACATGAACATAGGCTGTGCATCCGAACACTCGTGGTGGAAGAGATAAATATAATGGTACTGGGTGGTATGTAGCAAGGACATTGAGAGGCGTTTGGGTGTTCAGAACCTTTGTGGGTAGCCTGTTGATAAGATAGTTTGATGTAGCAATAGCTTCTGGCCCAATAATGTGAAGGAACCTTTGATTCGAGCATTATTGCCCCCGGGTAATTTCAAGAAGTATACAATTCTTTCGTTCAGCAACCCCATTTGTGAGGGGTATTTGGACAAGTAGTTTGATGAAACAAGCCCATGTTTTTTTGAAGAAATCTTGGAATTGGGTATTGACATATTCAATGCCATTGTCTGTGCGTAGGATTTGGATGTTGATTTGATACTGTGTTTGACCATGTGGAAGAAGTTTAGAAATTTTTCAAAGACCTCGGATTTGCGTTTGAAGGAAATATACCCAAGTCATACGAGTGCAAATCGTCAACAAACAGTAGAAAGTACCTGAAAACCAGTTGGACTTTGTATAGGTGATGGGCCCCATACATCAGAGTGAACAAGTGAAAAAGGTTTAGCAGTGGTGGTATTATTATGAGGATACGAATGTTTATGGCTTTTTTGCAACAATACATGTATCACATGATAAGTTTGAAACATTATGAAAGATTTTAGGCAACAATATTTTAAATACCCTAGGGATGGATGACCCAAACGGCGGTGCCACAGCCAGGGCCTGCCTGTCTGCCAGTCCATGAGTGAGCGCTGCCGTTCCGTGTTGGTTCACCTCATCCACAAAGTACAAACCACCACGTTCAGAACCACGCCCAATTATCTTCTCCGTCTGAATATCCTGCAGGAGACAAAAGGTAGGGTGCATTAGTACGGTACAATTTAATTCTTTTGTTATATGACTGATGGACAGTAATTTATGTGACAGTGAGGGTACATAAAGGCAATTGTTAAGTTTTAAAGTTGGTGAGATATGTATACTCCGTGCCCCTTCAACCGGAGAGCAGCCCCCATTCGCGGTATGGATAACCTGTTTTTGAGGACTAGATAAAGAGGAGAAATCACGAATGTCATACGTCATCGTATCCGTTGCACCACAATCAAATATCCAGGATGAATTTTTATCCAACCTTTTATTTAAATGTGCAGTTAGAATATGTGAAGGATTTTTATCCAAAGGACCTGGAAAGAAATTATAAAAGTAGAGGGGCTTGGGGGCAAAAATAACCCCAAGCCCTTTATTACCCTGCCCACGGGAGGAACCTTCTAGGTTGCTCCATTTCTGGCCGCCGCTACTTTCTAGAGTTCTCTCTTCTCCTCTGGTTATTCCTCTCAAACGCAAGCATTTTGGCCGGATGTGACTACAGTGCTTCTCCTCTCCATTGCTGGCGGCTGATATGCTGCCCGTGGCTGAGGGCTGAGACTGCACCCTTCTTCCCTCTCCTCTTGCATCAAGCCACCATTCTGGGTAGCCTATAATCTGAAAACAGCCCTCTGCTGTATGCCGTGTTCCACCGCAATGGCTGCATTTTGAGATGGCTCTTGTCCTCCTCTCGACGGGATGAAGAACTCCTCCCCTGTTCGGACCGTCCGTCTTTGCCAAATCTGGAAGATGGGTTTGGTTCTGTTTTGCCCGTTTTTCCTGTCCGTGATACCATGCCACTCCCTATTCCAGGGATGACATTACCCGATGATGGTTCCTGTATCCCCTTCATTATCCCTCTCCTGTGCGCCTCCCTACGGATCTGGGCATATGCCTCTTCCACCGTGGGAAGGGGTGTTGTTATGAGAATATCTCTTTTTTCAGTATCATAATCTTCGCTAACTGCCTGTAAGAATTGATACAGTCTATTTTGTTGTTGTAGTTGATTATAGACTGTCATGTCCTGAGGGCACTGCATTGGGTTTGGTAGTCTGCGGTCTATATCCTTCCAGACTGCCTGCAACTGACTGAAAATTCGTTCCAGAGATTGCGTCCCTTGTTTGAGGTTATTGGCTCTAACTGTTAAATCATATATTTGTAAGGGGTCTTTTCCACTACTATATGCTGATTCTATCCCCTTCCATAGATCCCATGACGTTGGATAATCAATATACTGATTAACAATGTCAGGTTCTATGTTTTCTAAGATCCAAGAGAGAACAATGGAGTCTGACTACCTCCATTGTTCATATGCAGGGTCTTCCTTCCTTGGAGGGGGGGCTGTGATGTGACTGAGCCTCCCCCTCCCGTCAATAGCGAGGCTCATTTTTCTGGACCATACGGAATAGTTATGATCAGACAGCTTGTCTGAGAGGATTATCTGTTGGCTTGAGGAGCTCTCCACTGGGGCCTGATTTCGGTGCCCATTTCTGTAGAAGCTCCAAAACTTGGGATAAATTTAGTGTCTCAGCCATAGTTTTGGTTGCCTCCTCAGTTTGGGATGTACTGGACTGAGGAGTTTGGTCGGCCATACTATGGGTTCTGTGGGTTGGTTTCGGTTTTGTGTAGATGATGAGCTTTTTGGATTACATCACAGGTAAGGATGTAACCCTAGCTCTGATACCATGTTTTCACAAAGAACAATATTCATAGCTGAAAGGAAACTGTTTTTTCTTACTTTCATTACTGTAATGCCGTCAACTTTATAGTACAAGAAGAGGCCTAAATTAGGGACTAGGACTATTACACAAATCAATTAGAATCAATCACCATAAACGCCTAATCCCTTAATCTCGGTGATTCCTATTTCTTTGTTTACAATCTTTGACCATATTTGCCGACAGATCCACCTAGCCCATTTGTCTTTTTACCCCTAAATAATTTGGAGAAAAATCAGCCAGGAAAATTATTATTTTCAGATGTCCAAATCTAATTGTTTATTTGTAAAGCTACTCGGTGATGTCCACATTTATCATTCATTCTTGAACCATCTACAGCTTTCTCTTTATTCTTTTATATTTAATTTAAATACATGACACAAATATTCAAGTCCATTACCTGTTTAGAATCCATAGATTTCTTTCTGAGAGCGATTCATATTTTTCGAAAACAGTATACAACTCTCCGTTGTATTACGTCTCCAAATAGGTTTGTTTCCCTTTTTTTCCCTATCTTGTCAGTATTTATGAAATAACTTTGACCTTCAAGAAGGGAGATTAGGAAAATTATATTGATTGTCGTTTTTTCTAGATATCTGAAAAAACATGAAAAAAAAGGATTCGAATGGTACCATCTCTCGGTCACCCTAGGCCTGTCAAACACTTACCAGATATCCGACATCCGAATTCGAATTCGGCTGTCTGAATCGAATATGGTAAGAGCTGTACATCCGTTTCACCGTATTCGAATTCGTATCCGAATAGTATTAGAAAAACAAATACGAATATGGTATAGTCATTACCGTATCCGAATATCCGTATCCGAATAGATATTTTTAAAATTAAATAAAAATATATAATAAAATATATAATAATATATAAAAAAATATGTAAAAATATTTATTTTTAAAATTTTAAAAAATATATATGAAAATATGTATACCACTGTTGTAAATTTGCTGATTTCGAATTCGGATATCCGGATTCGGATATTCGAACAAATTTGAAATAGATATAATACGGATTCGGATATCCGGCGCCGAATTCGAATCCGAACAAATTCGAATTCGGATGACTTCCTAAATATCCGTCCGGATTCGGATACGAATTCGGATATAGTTAGACAAAAACGAATTCGAATACGGATACTGTGTTACCGTATTCGTTTATCCGTTTGACATCCCTAGGTCACCCGGTCATCCGAGAAGGAAAGAGGTATCTCTTTGGTAAGTTAACATATTATAAAGTAAATTATTGTTCTAACTGAAGGGTTACCCTTCAAAACCAAAAAGGAAAAAAAAAAAGAAAAAGAAGGCCAAACAAGGCTGTTGGGGGTTGTGAGTGCGAGTACTATGTTTTCAAATTCTGATTCGTTTAGCTAAACAAAATATTCGGCTCGGTTCAT
Source organism: Eustoma russellianum (assembly GCA_036186865.1). Lineage (NCBI taxonomy): Eukaryota > Viridiplantae > Streptophyta > Magnoliopsida > Gentianales > Gentianaceae > Eustoma > Eustoma russellianum. Next base: position 2,443,760 of record AP025074.1, on the reverse strand, counting down.
TTAGCTAAACAAACATTAAAATTGGTTTGAGTTGACTCGATAACACTATAACTATTTAAACGAACCGAATTGTTCGTGAATAGTTCGCAGTTTTAGTAAACGAATTTAAGTATCTATTCAAATTCGGTTTGTTTACAGACAATTACCGAATGAATACGAACCGAATACAACCGAACTCAAACAACTTATGAACTGATCGGTTCGTTCAACCGCCAAAACCCTGTGTCCTTAAAATTTCAAACATCGATATATATAAGAGGAAAGAGAAGTTCTGAAAAAAAGGAAAGAGAAGCGTTATTCTGTCGTATACAAGGTCAGGGAAACAAATGACCGATTAAAATAGGAAATGTGAGATGGCATATTCCTATTCTTATCATTAATCTTTACCACACATAAGCCATCCAAATCGGGATGAGATCTCCTCACCGCGCGGTGAGTCACCGCGCAGCCCAGGACGCGACACGTGGCAGCAGTAGGGGGTGGTGAGGCGGGATGAGGGTTATCCTCACCCAGCCTCACCACCCTCCCTTTTTGCCACGTGTCGCGCGGTCACGCACGCGGTGAGGGAGGAGCGGTGAGGGGATTCTATCCCATCCAAATCTTGGATGTGTACACTGCACATGAGCACACGATTTAGCATGTATGTCCAGTTTTGCACACAACACCCCCCTGTGTATATATATACATATAAATATTTTTTCACCATATGAGCTGTTATTTTTTTTCTTTGTTTTTTTGGGTGGACGTTTTTTATTATTTGTTTTTTGTGTTTCGACATAACGATGCGCTGTTAATTTACCGTTATTATATTCGACAAGTTAAGAGAGTATTTTATCTGTTTCAAATATAAGTTTTATTCCATTTTTTAAAATAACATAATTTACACCATACATATTACAACAACAACAATCATACCCAGTATATTTTACCGACAACAAAATCTATCGTTAGGGTATGACAAGGATGAGAGACATACAAACAATACCTAACTTCTAAGAGATAAAGAGTTTGTTTCCATTGAGACCATCATCTATATATGTACCTTACACCATACATATCAAAATTTTGGAAAAAAAATTTATTTCGAGAGAGAGAAAAAAGAAAAAAGGGGAGCGGACTAGTATAGGTAGATGCCTTTATCGGCATTTTGACCAAAACCAAAAAACCATGTGTGGTACACAGCTCATTCAGTGCGCTTTGTCCACCGAAGACGCAAAATTCCATTTTCGAATAGTGGATATATAGATCTGTCCTCATGTGAGGTGTCTCATGTCTGTTGGGAATTGGCCGGTGAAAACTGGCGTAATAATATCTTTGTCTTCAAGTCGGGTATGAACTATGAAGGATTGATTATCCATGATTGGGCCTTTGATAAAATTCAAAAAAAAAAAGGCTTGAAAAATAGAAGCTACATATTTGGTATTCTCTTCGACGTTTGAGTTAGTATGTATACACATACATACATACATACATATATATATATATATATATATATATATATATTCATACATATATATATGTACATATGTATATGTGTGTATATATATATATATATGTATATTTGTGTGTGTATATATATGTATGTATCAGCTTGTGTGTATGCATGCGTGTATGTATGTATGTACATATGATGAAGTCAGATTTTTCACCAAGTAATAAATGTGATTTGGAGGTTACGCCGTCAGCTCTCCGTCAATTGTCCGTATTGTCACGTGGGTTGATCTGCACAAGGAACAAGGTCAGAGGACCCGGGATCTATGGCCCCGGGTAATACCCTCCGACGCCCAAGTCAGGGGAGACCATTTATGGAGAAATTTATATACTGGAAACAGTAAGTTTATAAGAGGTTTACTGGTCAACCTGGCAATTTTCATTGTGGGGGAAGATGAGTTATGTTATAACTTGTGAGTATTCATTCACTCTCTTTTTTCTGTTTTCTGCCTTTTATATGGTTGCCTGAGCCAATGCATGAGCAGGAATCAGAGATTGTGACACGCAAGAAAGTCACAAAGATGACTCTTACTTCTGCATGCTTGCCATGTGGCGATATGCTTTTGCTGGGCTTGGCTACCATGGACACCTGGAGACGGGTTTTACCTGGCAGAGTTACCTAGGGTAAAGTCTGGGCCTTGAGGCCGAGCTTACTTTGCATGACTATAAGCCGGGGTGCCCGTGGCTGAGGCGCAAATGACCAAGGTGTCTGTGGCCGAGGTGCCCGTGGCCGGAGCGCTGGTCTCTCCGTTAGTTGACCGTTTCTTCCTAAGCAGCTGAGGTTTGGGCTCGTCACTTATGCCCCCGGATTTGTCTTGACCGAGTTGAATGGCAAAGGCAAGGGAATCTGTTCAAGTCTGTCGATGGTGTTTTTATATTGGGGCAGCAGTCTGCATTTAGTGCTAGCAGTAACTTGTATTTAGTGATGGCACTGATGTTCACACAGTAATTATTGCTTTTTCGGCTGGTGTGCTTTCGAAAAAGGGAAGAATTTTAAAGCATTTACTTCCCCTTGAAAGGTCTTTTCACTTCCTTAGCGAAATACGGGACTCTTCGGCTTTCTCTGCAACATTGTGCTTCCTCCCTCCGGCGAACATGCTCTCTTCCTCCTCCGCCAAGATCTTCCTTCTTGCTCTCATTCCTAGTAAGCTTTTCTTTTTCACTCATGGCTTCCCTTTCTTCCTCTTCTGATTCGCAAAATAGGTCAATAGAGTCTTATTCGGACGGTTTTGGGGGAGTTGCAGATGGGGCTTCTCCTCGTTCTGATGGGACAATTTATAGTGATGATCATCGTCCTCTGCAACGGCTTCGCCGTGGGGGGTCCCTCAGCCACGACTCCGTCGTGGTGGGGCCCCTCCTCTAATTGCTCCTGTGGCGGAAGTGGCCCCAATCAGGGTGGATAGGGGACCTCCGTCACTGGCGGTTGAGAGTTCAGTATGTACATTGAAGGCAGCTGACCTCTCCTGCCTATGTTCTCAGTATAACATTGACAAAAATTTGTTTCAGCCTTTGCTTCCTCTTCCCAACCAGTCTGCCTACGACCCCCCTGTGGGTTATGAGGCTGTGTACGATGAATTCTTTAAGTCTGGTTTTCGCCTTCTCATTCCAGAACCTTTATTTCGGATTTTAGAATTTTATCGCCTCCGATTGCCCCAGGTCATGCCCAATGGGTTGAAGGTAGCTCTTTGTTTTTTCCTTTATCTGAGGGCTTATGGGTTAGAATTTGATATGAGGATCTTTAGGGGGATGTTCATCTGTAAAACTGTAGAAAGTTGGTTCTATTTTAGTAGAAGGCACCCCGATAAGGAGATCAATCATGCACTAGGCATCCCTAGCTCTAACAAGAACTGGAAGGGCCGGTTCTTTTTGTAAAAAAGATAGGTTTGCCTGATACTGAGTGTTGGAAGGCGGGCAGAGCAGACAATTCGAGGCCGAGCAGTAAATTCTGCGATGAGGCTTCTAAGCTTCTGCATCTGCCATTAGCAGTTGATTGGCGAAAGGTGGACAGGCCGGTTGTGGAAGTTGCCAACCTGGACCATTTGTGCTCTGGCCAGCGCTTCCAACTTCTTAGCCAGAGGAACTTAGAGATTGTTCAAGGTATGTATGAAACTTTTAAATTTGCTTTGGGTTGTAGTTGACAATTAGCTTACCAGCGTACCTTGTGCAGGAACAATGGTTGAGGATGCTATGTCCAGAATGAGGGCCTTAAGGAAGAGGCCACGTACAGAGAAATCGTCTTCAGACCAAGCTCCGGCCCGCGCCTCTGCTTCTCCAGCTCTGGTCCGACAAGCTGTGGATGGTCCCTCTACGGTTGGTCAGCCTATTCATCCCATTGATGTAGACTCAGGTATTTCTTGTTTAGATCCTTCTTTTGTATGATGTGGGTATACTTGTAGACTTATAAGCTTTCCCTTAATTGTAGTGGGGGCTTCCGAAGAACCTGCTTCAGCTCCTGCACCTATGGAACCCCACGGTCAAAATTTAGAAATGGTTGTAGCTGCCCCCCTAAATTCCCCCTTTCCTACTGTGCCAGAGGTAAGGGTGGCCTCAGAAGTGAGGTCTGACCCTAGTAGGGGTGGGGAATCTGAAACTCCTCTCCCTATTAGGGCTCCTTCTTTGCCTGAGGCCCCTCTCCCTGCTGAGACTGTTTCTGAAAGGGGGTCTACTGGGGAGCCAGCTGACAAAAGAGGGAAAGCTCTCCATCATGATCAGGGAGAGTCTTCTTATGGGCACCGGCGGGGTCGCAAGACCATGAACTTCTGGACAGATGACACTGTCAAAGATCCAGTGTTGGCCAGAAAAGTTTCTGAATTTTCTATCTTGCCTCGTGACTGGGAGAGCTATGATAGGATGGACTGGACCACAGCCGTGAACGCGTTCCAGACGAACATGGCTCTGGTAAGTTTTCTAGGGGATACTTTTAAGTATTTCAGTTTATTTTGGGATTTAGCACTTTAACTGAGCATAAGTATTGCAGATGCATGCCCAACAATTCAATTTTCTTCGGCGCACAGAAGAGATGCGCAAGCAAACAATTCTGGCCTGTGAGAGGAGCACTCTTCTCCAGAGGGCCAATGAAATATGCATGGAGGAACTGAAGTCAGTGCGTGCCAAAGTTGAGGAGCTTGACACTGAGCTGGCTGGGGTCAGAGCTGAGGTGACGACCTTGACCTTTGAGAACTCAACTTTGAGGGAAAGGAAGGAGGAGTCATATACACGGCTGGCCACTGCCCTTTCCAAGTTGAGGAGTGCAGAGGACCTCGGCCGAGGCTGAGCAAAGGTCTGCTAAATCACAGGCTGAGCTGCAAGATTATCAGGCTGAGCTGGAAGAGTTCAAGAAGAAGTGGGAAGAGGAGGTGAAGAGCAAATCAGAGCTGACTCAGCAAGTAGAACTTCGGGTTGAAGAAATCAAGAAGGAAGTTGTTGCAGAGTTCAGACGATCTGATTACTTCACCGACAATCTTCTGGTTCTTCAGAGCTCCGTTATGGCTGCCAGCCAGACTTACGCAGTCAACGTTTGTGCCGAAGTTTTTCCTGGTCTGGACAAGAGTCATCCCCAAGTAGCTGACCTCTGTGAGCCTGGTGCTGACCAGAAGTTTCAGACTAGATTAGAGCTGTTTCAGAATGGGGCTGACTTAAGGGAGTTGTAGATTGAAGTAACTTTTGTACTTTAATTGTAGAATTTCTTTGAGAATTTTAAATGCAACTTTGTACACCTCGGGCGTTTTTATTTCTTTAGCATAGTGTGCTTCCATCTTTGACTGTTATAACTTTTTCCGTTCAGCTCTACTCACTAAGCAGAGCTTTATTTTCAATTCAGTTTGTGTAATTCATTTACTAAGCGTTTGTTATACTTTCAAGATTTTACTTGATAAAATATTTACAAGGTCCTCACCTCAGATTTGCTGAGGTGGCCTCCCTATCCCTTTGGCTCTTCATGGGATTATAAAGAATCCTTTTACAAGGTTCTCACCTCAGATTTGCTGAGGTGGCCCCGTTATCCCCTTGGCTCTGCCTGGGATTATAAAGAGTCCTTTTACAAGGTTCTCACCTCAGATTTGCTGAGGTGGCCCCGTTATCCCCTTGGCTCTGCCTGGGATTATAAAGAGTCTTGCACCTTGATGCAAGTTTTCCTAGTCCTGCTAGGTTTAGGGAGGGGCATGTACATGGTCATGCCGTACCTCCACCCCCTATGTCGGAGAGTTAATGAAACATGTTCATGTAGATTTACCCTTTAACGGGCTTATGCCCCGGACCTGCCGAGGTCTTATAGGGGAACCTGCCCCATTGAGCTCTACTCAGACATTTCGTCCTCGCCGAAGTGACATGTTTGTATAAACACTCGTTTATGGGAGGATCAACAACGCTTTTATAAACATAATTACAAGTACATTACTGATGTAAAAGTCGTAGGTGAGAAGAGTGCCAAGTTCGTGGTAAGGTCCGACCTTCTAAAGTCTGTAACTTGTACGCCCCTGCAGAGTATGTCTCAGCTATACGATAAGGACCTTCCTATTTGGGGTGCAGGGCTCCTGTTGGTAGCACATGACTCACTTCATTGTTGTGTAGGACTAGATCTCCCACTCGGTAAGATCGTGATCGAACCCGTGAGTTGTAATATTGGGAAATCAAGTTCTTATACTGAGCCATGTGGATATGAGCTCGTTCCATTTTTACCTCTTGCTCGTCCAAGTTTATACGTAGCTCTTGATCATTAGTCCGGGCAGAGTAGTGGTCTACCCGGGTAGAGGTGGACCCGATTTCTGCATGAATGAGAGCTTCGGTCCCGTAGACTAAAGAAAAAAGAGTCTCCTTCGTCGAACTGAATGGTGTAGTGCGATAAGCCCATAGAACGCTGGGGAGCTCTTCTACCCAATTAGTCCCCGTTTTATCTAACCGCTTTTTCAGGCATTCTTTAATGATTCTGTTGGCAAGCTCTACTTGACCGTTCGCCTGAGGATGGGCCACCGAGGTGAAACACTGTTTAAAATGCAAATCAGTGCACCAACTTTTTACGGGATCTTCAGCAAACTGTCTACCATTATCTGAAATCAAAATCTGGGGTAGGCCGAAGCGGCAAATAATGTTCTTCCACAAGAACTTTTTCACCTTTGCCCCGGTGATAGTAACCAAGGGTTCAGCTTCAACCCACTTTGTAAAGTAGTCGATAGCTACCAGCAAAAATCTGACCCATTGCACAAACGGCCAAGGACTGGTGATGGTAGTCATCTCTTGACTTGGTAGGTGAGAATTCGGAGCATGGGCCTGACAAGATTGACATTTCCTAACCAATTCTTCGGCGTCTTTGCGTATAGTAGGCCAATAATAGCTGGCTAAGTAGCATTTACGAGCCAAAGAACGTGCACCAGAATGACTCTCGCATATTCCCATGTGCAACTCGCGGAGAATATAGTCTCCTTCCTCCTTAGGTACGTAGCGTAACCATGGCTGTGAAAAAGATTTTTTGTATAATTGGTCGTTAAAGAGAGCATACCTCGTTGCCTTTAGGCGCAAGCGCCGAGCTGCAGATTTGTCTTCAGGTTGAATTTGCTGCTGTAAGTAATTGACTATTTCGTCCATCCAGGTGTGGTGATAGTCATACTGCAACACTTCATTAGCATCAATGGCACGATGCTTAACCAGCTCTACCACGATCTTTTTCCCTACCATGGCCGAAGTGGACGAGGCCAGGCGGGACAATGCGTCTGCTCGTTTATTGGCTGACCTAGGGATATGCTCCACCTTGAAATGTTCAAACGTTCCTTTTAGGTACTGCACCTTAGACAAGTATTGTCTCATGTTATCCTCCTTGGCCTCGTACTCTCCATTGATTTGAGAAACAACTAACTGCGAGTCACTTCGAGCAGTAATTTGTTGCGCCCCAAGGTTTCGAGCGAGGCTCAGTCCCGCAATCAGGGCCTCATATTCCGCCTCATTATTGGTGGCCTCAAAGTCAAAGCGTAAAGCGTAATCCAATTCTATTTCGTTCGGGATGATTATCAAAAGACCTGTCCCACTTCCTTCTTTGGACTAGGAGCCGTCCACATACAGAGTCCAGCCATGTGCTGAAGTGTGGTCTTCTCTAAGAGATATGCCTTCAGCCAGGAAATCCGCCAAGGACTGGGCCTTGATGGAAGTGCGTGACTTATACTGGATATCGTATTCTACGAGTTCCATGGCCCACTTGACAGCTCGGCCCGAGGTGTCTGGTCGGGTCAAAATTTGCTTCAGGGGTTGGTCGGTCACCACCACAATAGGATGGGCTTGAAGGTACGGTCTGAATTTTCTTGCAGCTACTATTAAAGCCAAGATTACTTTCTCTGCGTTAGGATAACGCACTTCAGGCCCATGCAAAATCTTGCTGGAAAAATAAATTGGCCTCTGCACATTTTCCTGCTCCCTGAACAAAACGGCACTCACAACCTCGTGACAGGCTGCCAAATATATGTACATCAGCATGGGCACCTCGGCAAGATGTGCCTTTAGGTCATCGAATGCCTTCTGACACCGGTCATCTCATTCGAAGGCAGTTTTCCTTTTCAGAACCTGAAAGAAAGGGAGTGATCTCTCCGCAGATTTAGAAAAGAACCTACTCAGGGCGACTATCCGGCCCGTCAACCTTTGGACTTCCTTAATGTTCCGAGGTGGGTGCATACCTTTCAGAGCTTCAATCTTAGCGGGGTTAGCCTGCACCCCGTCCTTAGAAACCATGTATCCTAAAAATTTCCCAGTACGCACCCCAAATGTACACTTTTTTGGGTTCAATCTCATACGCGAATCATGTAATATAACGAAAACTTCTCGTAAATTTTGAATATATTGGTCAAGGGTCTTACTTTTGACGAGCATGTCATCTATATATACCTCCATGCTTCGACCAATTTGCTCTTGGAACAGCGAATTAACCAAGCGTTGGTAAGTGGCCCCAGCGTTTTTTAGACCGAACGGCATGCTAATATAAACAGTAGGTTCCCGGCTCCGTGATGAAGGACGTCTTTTCCTGATCTTCCTTTGCCATTAAGATTTGATGGTACCCTTTAAACGCATCCAGGAAGTCAAAAACCTCATATCCAAGGGTAGAATCAACCAACCTATCAATTTTACGCAAAGGATAACAATCTTTCGGGCATGCCTTGTTGAGATCGGTGTAGTCAACACACATCCGCCATGTCTGGTCTGGTTTGGGAACCACAACAGGATTGGCCAGCCATATCAGATACAAGACCTCTGCGATAAACTTTGCTGCGAGGAGCTTGTGAACCTCCTCCGCAATTACTTTGTTTCTCTCAGGAGCAAAGTTTCTCTTCTTTTGTTTAAATGGTTTTATATGGGGGTCAACATTGAGTCTATGCTCAACCAGTGTAGGCGGAATTCCTGGCATGTCTTCCGCTGTCCATGTAAAGATCACAGCGAATTCCCTTAGCAGGTCCTGAAGCTGGGCCAGCAGCTCAGCAGGCATCTAGGTCCCAATCTTAATGGTATTATTAGGACGAAAAGGATCAAGGACGAATTCTTGGACTACGTCATCCGACTGCAAACGCTCCTCGGTCGGTGGAATCAAGTCATCTAAGCTGACCTGTTGGACAACCTCGTTACCCTGAGTTGCCACAGTATAACAGCTCTGCGCCATGGGAAAATCTCCCTGAAGTGTGACCACCCCGGCTGATGTGGGGAACTTCATGCTAACATGAAAGGAGATACTATAGCTTCCAAGGCGACTAAGGCAGGTCGGCCTAGGAGAATATTATATGCCGACTTTTCTTTAATGACCACAAAATCTGTCCACAGACAGCGATACCTCGGGGGTCTCCCGAAGCTGACACTGAGGGTAACCAGCCCTGCTGGTCGGACCGCAGTGCCAGTGAAACCATATAGCGATGACGTTACTGGTCTCATTGAAGAATCTAACAAGCCCAACTGTTTATATACATTGTAATACATCACATTTACTGCGCTTTAGGTGTCTACGTACACCCTTCGCACTTCCACTATATTGTCTGGGGCCAGGTATATACATAGATCTATCACTAGGCCCGTATTATTGGAGTTCATTGGAATAAAATCTTCTGGTCCATAGGTTAACTCCCTGGTTAACCTAGCCTTTTTAACAGGTAGTTCAGATGAAGTCCCCGCTGAGATGAGCTCACCCTGGCCTGGCTGAGGCGGCCCTCCGGCAATGGTATATATGATGGAGTTAACTTGAGGCTGACCTGCAGCCCCACGCCGGCCTCGGTCCTCATCGTAATCCGACCTGGGACGCCAAGGTGGAGTCTCAGCTCGGCATTTATCTTTCTGGGGGCTCTTGCGAAAATTTAGACGATTATGGAGGCGTGAGCGGGGGTCATAAAATTGCTTCAAATGGCCCTGCTCAATCAATTTGCAGATCGCCTGAGCCAGATGTCGGCAGTCTTCCGTATCGTGGCCGATGTCATGATGATAGCGGCAGTATAACTTGGGATCCCTCTTATCCCTAGGCCCAGCCAGGGGTTTGGGGTCGGTCCTCAGGCCATCCTTCTCCATGACGGATAAAATTCTATCCTTAGAGGCCAAAAGGGGCAGACCTTCCCTGCAACCTTTGCCTCGGCTGCCCATGCGATCAAACGCACTGCGCCGATCGGGATCTTTCCCTTCACGCCGATCTCCTTTTGAGCTGGGTCGACCTTCGCATCAAGACCCCTGCTCGGCTTCCCTTTTCAGTTTGTTCGCCTCTTCACCTCGGGCAAACTGATGCGCTTTCTCAAGGCATTCCCTTAATGACGTAAGACCCTCCTCGGCTAATTGAGAGAAGAGGCGGTCAGCTCTAAGACCGTTAATGAAAGCTGCTGCTTTAACCCCTTCATTCCTATCACTGGCCTGCATCGGCTCGTCAGAAAAGCGTTGCATATATTTTAACACTGACTCCTCAGGGCCCTGCCTTAAGGTCATCAAGTGCGAAGAATTTTTGACGAAAAGGGCACTGGACACAAATTGAGATTTGAACTTTTGTGCCAATTGTCTGAAAGACTCTACTGATTGGGGGGAAGCTCCTGAAACCATCTTCGGGCTTTCCCACGCAAATACATTGGGAAGGTCTTGCAACGCAGTGGATCAGGAATGTTTTTTAGGCTTATAGCTGTCTGGAACTGAAAAAGATGGTCAGTGGGATCAGAAGTTCCATCATAGGTATCCATCTTAGGCACCTTAAAATTACCCGGTGCCAAGTATTCAGTGATATCCTAAGAAAAGGGACTCTCCTGAATTACTCTCATATACTCGGGCCTAGGATCTCCGTGATGGCTCCTCAGGCTAGGGCGATCTTCTAGTTGTTGAGGAACACTCTTGAAGGATCGGGGCCTCACACCCAGGCGCTGCCTGGGCAAGGGCACTAACTCAACAGTTGGGGCTCTTGCACTACCCCGTCTAGCATCAGCCATGAGCCCTGGTGGAGCTTGAGAGGATTGTTAGTGGGCCTTTTCCCGAGGGTAAGGAGGGAAAAAGTCCTCCTCCATATCCTCAACCTCTGGACGTTTTCCTTTGAGCCGCTCCACTACGGCCTCAAATACTTCTAGGTTCTCCGCCACATATTTCATAGCCTTGTCCCGCTCCTCCACCGTCACTCCAGGAGCAGTTTTTGCACATGGTTCAGGTCCCCTGGAGCCTTGCCCTGGGGGATCAGAGCGAGCTTCTTTCCGATGACGAGGATTGGGGGACTCCCCCAAACCTTCACGTGGTCCTCGCCCCATATCAAAAGGGGTCACAACTAGCTTCCCACACTTAACAGAATATTAAAAGAACCTTTAAAGGGTCGGAGGTTCAGGCCCCCCTTCTAGCGCCAATTTGATGAAGTCAGATTTTTCACCAAGTAATAAATGTGATTTGGAGGTTACGCCGTCAGCTCTCCGTTAATTGTCCGTATTGTCACGTGGATTGATCTGCACAAAGAACAAGGTCAGAGGACCGGGGATCTATGGCCCCGGATAATACCCTCAGACGCCAAGTCAGGGGAGGCCATTTATGGAGAAATTTATATACTGGAAACAGTAAGTTTATAAGAGGTTTACTGGTCAACCTGGCAATTTTCACTGTGGGGAAGATGAGTTAATGTTATAACTTGTGAGTATTCACTCACTCTCTTTTTCCTGTTTTCTGCCTTTTATATGACTGCATGAGCCAATGCATGAGTAGGGATCAGAGATCGTGACACGCAAGAAAGTCACAAAGATGACTCTTACTTCTGCATGCTTGCCATGTGGCGATATGCTTTGCTGGGCTTGGCTACCATGGACACCTGGAGACGGGTTTTACCTGGCAGAGTTACCTAGGGTAAAGTCTGGGCCTTGAGGCCGAGCTTACTTTGCATGACTATAAGCCGGGGTGCCCGTGGCCGAGGCGCAAATGACCAAGGTGTTTGTGGCCGAGGTGCCCGTGGCCGAGGAGCGCTGGCCTCTCCGTTAGTTGACCGTTTCTTCCTAAGCAGCTGAGGTTTGGGCTCGTCAACATATGTACACATAATCTCTCTCTCTCTCTCACAGACATACACACATATATGTATATGCACACGCACATATGCATACACACACACACACACATATATGTATGTACACATATGTGTGTGTAGATATTGTGTGTGCATATGTATACATATATATACACATTTGTGTATATATATATATATATATATATGTATATAAATCTACATGCATGTATATATATGTCTGTGCATATGACACATACACATACATATCTATATATAATGTAAGAAAAGAATATAATATATATATATATATATATATATATATATATATATATATGTATATATATATATATAGAAAGTTTATCTTAAGTAACGAGTATAGAAAAAGTCGAGACTACCGTAAGCAGTAATCGTATTTGCGCAGGGTCAAGGGAGGGGCCAGATCGTTTTGCGATCTGATGTACGCAGTCTTACCCAACATTTTATATAAGAGGTTGTTTCTGCGGCTCGAACTAGTGACCTCAAGGTCGCAAAAAATGCATCTTTTTTACTTCAATTACATTATAACCCCTAAACCATGTCCTATCAAATTTATAACTAATGTAGATATTCAACTATTTGAACCAATATATAAAACCATCATCAAATAAATGGAAGATAAAAATACTCGGATGTACATCGACTTCTTGACAAACTCAAAATTGGGAGGTTCACAATGAAGAGAGATAAATTTTCAGAGCAAAATGCCATTTCTTGGCTCTGAGGGCCTCCACCGCCCCAATCTCAATGAGCATTATGGAGGATGCAAATCAGGAGCCCATCAGTCTTCTAGGTTGGATGAGGACTTACACAATGACTCACACAAAGTATTTCTTTCAAACCAGGCCTTCGGCCTAGCAGCGGTGGAACACCTATATTGTGGATGTCTCTGGATTCGAACTCTTGACCTGTTGAACCAAATCTCAACTCAAGTACCAACTGAGCTATGCAGTAGGTACATCTCTCTTAAATTTTTAATCATGGATAAGATGCATAGGTCTTACCATCTTTTAGGGCAAGGACTAATGCTACTACAATATCTTATTTACAATTCGAATGACATATTGCACTCTAAATAAAAGGCGTTCTCATCACACTAGTTTTCTGTGCTTGTGCAGAGTTCAGAGAGGGACAGGATCGCTTCATGATCTGATGTACGCAGCCTTACTCTAAACTTTGTGTAAGAGACTGTTTCTGCAGCTCGAACCCATAAACTCAAAGTCACAAAGCAGCAAATTTACCAGTTGTTCCAAAGCTCATTATCAGATTGCATTCCGAATGCTATTACAATATACACTAAGCTGAAGAATGTTGAAAACCCCAGCCAAATACCCTACCAAATAGTTGGTCCAATAGCCTATCCATTATCCTACTAATTTGTTAATCGAGTGCTCTTGTTAATGACGGATCAAACTAAGTTTAATAACTATGAATATGCTTGTCATTGACATGTTTGTCGACTAGTCCATACTGAAGAATACTGATGCCTAGAATTGGAATTTACGCTTTTATAATTATGTAATTCAACTGATCCAAACCCCCAGAACATAGCTCAATTGGTTCCGGAGGGAAAATTTTGCTACAAGATGCAAGATTCGAGTCCCGCAGCCTGTAATATGGGGGCAATATCTTCAGACTCCAATAGAAGATTTTGAGGGTGGACTCCTTATAGGTCTGTGGGCACTGTACCTCCTCTTTAGTAGGCCGCTGAATACCTGATTTACATCATCTCAACTGTCTTGTCGGGTTGGGATGTGAGGGACTTGGAGTTGGGGAAATAACCTTTTGATACAATTCAACTGATCCAAATTGAAACAAGTTATCAACTTGTCATGGGGTGGCACCGCCTGATGTGGAATTGTAGACAATGAAGATAACGCCACGTTGATAATGAGGTTTGGTTTCTGAGGGTTTGGTTTGAGACATCTAATATTAAAGACATTGGATTTGAATCTATCTACGTGTAATATATTTCAATTTCACAGCAACTTTCCGTTTTAATAATGATTTAAGAAAAAAGAAAGACACATAGCTTTGTTATTTCTTGTCTAACGGTGAAGTCTTGAGATAGATGTCAAAAGCGGTAAGACTTGACCGTTACAACAACAACCATTAACGGTCAAGTCTTACAGTTTTTGACATGTATCTAAAGACAAAACATGTGAATTGTACAAAGACCTCTCGATACATCTTAAATGTAGATTAAGGCATATGATCTTATGACCAGGGGTTTACGACAAAACCAACCACAACTGTTTATGTTTCTATTGCATCGCAATAATGAAAACTTTTTTTATTAGATATCATTTACCCTTTTTTTTGAATTTGTATAGGTTGTAAACTCATCAATCAAATATAAAAATATATCTCTTTCAAGAAATGCATGTGCCCATTTGACTTTACACTCGGACGGCATAGTTTTAATAGTCATTCTCAATTAACTGCCTCCTTTTATTCCTCTTAAATGTTTGGCCGGTAGGCCACGTAATAGGTGTGTGTGCATGATATAACATATAACACCTTTTTTTTGTGTAACATTTGTCTGGCCGGTCGGTTAGAAAAAGAACTGATCCGAAGTTTGAATTTTCTTGCAGTGGAAGTCTACACATGCAAATAACATGGAGATATTAAAATAGCACGATTCAAAACGAGACCAAGTGTGATGTGTAAATGTATGTATGTATATATATATATTTTCAAGGAATGGGAATCGAACTCGAGACCCAGAAATGTGATAAGTGTTACTCAATCGCTAGACTTAAAGGTTTTTCGCTTCATATATATGTATATATATACACACACACCCAAACTATTGTTCTCAATATTAATTATGGCGCAAAATTGCTCTAGACCCAATTTCCAGAGCAAAGATCTTCATAGTCTAAAGGATATTATGTTCATTTGAAACATGTCATGTGATCTAACTTATGAACTAAGTTGGATGGAGGTTGGGCGCTTGCCCCATGCAAGGGTTTCGGAGGCTAACCATCAAGTCATTTTTATTTTGGTTGTCCACATAAAATTCTAGTTGGGGTTGTGTTCCTAACTAATATAAAAGTCTACCTATGTACAGTCACAGTTATTGTCAAAATAAATGACACGATCCCGAGACTCTAATAGTCCAAAAAAGATTTTTGAAAATATAATTGTGGTCATGGTTATAAGAAAGTAAGAGTCTTTTTTGAAAATCTTCCACCGATATCTCAATATATGGTTACTGAAATCTTGGCATTCAAATAACTTCATTGAGATAAATTTACAATCTAAAAAGATTTTTGAAAATATAGCCGAAATCTCAGTTACAAAAGAAGCACGATGCTTTATAAAAAAAAAAGGAAAGGATAGTAACGTAGAGCATAACGGCGGTGGGGGCGGGTGTGGGGAAGGGTTAAAAATAGTCTCACACCAATAATGCGGAGCAAACATCCCTCAAACTAGGCATGTAAACAAACCGAGCGGCTCCACTGGCTCGACTCGTTCGGATCGAGCTCGGCTCGATTAGGGGATACCGAAACCAAGCCCGAACTCCGTTCAGTGTTCGATTATTTTTCGAACGAGCTCGAGTTTTGCTCGTGAACAACTCGTCTCGGTCAACTATTTACAAAAATACCCCTACCTAAACACTACCTTTTTCATTCCTTTTCCTTTCCTCTTTTCCCACCATTCGTTCCTTCCTCCTCCAGACCTCCACTCGACCACTCCTCCTCAAGAGACCTCAACCTCAGTCTCCTCTCATCCTCACAAAAGTCAGATTCCTTCTCCAAACTCCAGACTCCAGTCCTCCACGCTCTCCTTCAAGTCAGCCACAGCGATTTGCGGCCGCCACCGGAAGAATATCCACCACCACCGGCTGCAACTGCACCACCAAGGTTTGCTTTTGTTTGAATTTCGTGTTGTTATTGTTATTTTGAAGCAATTAGAGACAAGTTGAACTAGAAATTGTTTGAATTGGCCTTTTCTACTGTACCCAGTGTCCCAGACCCAGTACCCGTTTCTGATCTGGTTTCCTTTGTTGGCTGTTGCAAGAAGAAAAGAGGGTTTAGTAGCTTTGTCTGAGAAATATTAACGTAGATCGATCACATCGATCGATCGATGTGATCGATCTATGTTAGGCAGAATGAAGTCTAAAACTTTCTATCCAGCATCGATCGATCGATGCGATCGATCGATGTTGGATAGAAAGTTTTAAACTTTGAATTGCATATTTTTGAATGTTGACCATCATTTCCAACAGGTTTTACAGATTATATAATAATGTCATCACATTCGCATGAAGCCCAAAGTGTTGATAGTATTGAAAGGAAAACTGACAACACTGATGCGATGTCGAAAGAAGAAATAAGCAGCCCCCAAAGGAGGGGTGAAGAAGCTGTTGATGTTGAGTGAGAGGAAGGATTTAAAAAGAAGAATAGAAAGAAAACCTCTAAAGTGTGGGAGCACATAACAGAGAAACCTTAGGAAGAATAAGGGCGGGACTACTACACAATTTAATCAGCATTTGAATAGGTGTCTCGGTGTTGGAAAGAAGGATGCGGGTGATTCCGGAAGTATGCAATATATTTTGCAATTTAAAGATGGAGGGAAGAATCAGGAGAATGATATCAGCAATTTCAAGTACGGTCATGCTAAGGTATGAGAGGCTGTAGCTCGTATGATTCTTATGCATGATTATCCATTCAACTTAGTTGAGCATGTGGGGTTCAACGATGTCATGAAGATTGCTTGTCCATGGTACATAAAGATTAGTAGGAACTCGGCAAGGAAAGATTGTTTTACGGTTTACAATATGGAAAAGAAGAAAATGATGGATACATTAAAACAGATTGGTAGAATTGGCATCACCACTGACTTGTGGAAGTCATGTCAGAAGACACAATACATGGTAGTGACGGCATATTTTATTGATTCCGACTGGAAGTTGCAAAAAAGGGTGCTGAACTTTTGCAATGTGCACCACCGCACACTGGAGAGTTAATTGCTAAAGCTTTGGCCAAGTGTTTAAGTGATTGGGATCTTAATGACTTCGTATAATGACAAATGCATAAGAAATTTGAAAAGTGATTTCATGTTGCAGAAAGTCCTTCCCATTAGTGGTAAATTGTTCCATGTGCGTTATTGTGCGCACATACTCAATTTATTGGTCCAAGATGGATTGGAGGAGATCAATGACATAATTGACACAGTTACAGATGCTGTGAAATATTTGAATGCGTCTTAGTCTCGTCTTCGAGGTTTTGGCAACATTGTGAAGCAATACAATGTTGCTAATAAAAAACTTATTTTGGATTGTCGCACCCGATGAAACAGCACTTATATGATGTTGGATGCTGCTTTACCGGTTAAAGCTGCCTTTGGGAGATATGCTGGTGTTGATAAAGGGTTTGAAAAGTTTGCACCATCTATGTGCGAGTGGGATAAAGTTGGTGACGTCTGTGAATTTCTGAAGCTCTTCTATTTCATAACCAATACTATTTCTGCTGTTACATATCCTACCTCGAATATGTTTCTTATAGAATTGGCTCGGATTAAAAGGTTGTTGGATTTGAAGAAGCATGATGGCTCTGATAGTATCAAGGAAATGGCTAATGTGATGTTAATGAAGTTTGATAAATACCGGAGGGAATGCAATGTGTTGCTTTCTTTGGCTGCTCTTCTTTATCCTAGGCTGAAGAAAGATATTGTCACGCATTGTTTCAAAATTATTTTCATGGAAAATTCATATCAAAAGCATGTGGATGACATGGTTGCGCTGCTGAAGGACTTGTTTGAAGAATACAGGGTTACAGATGCAAGTATAAGTGCGGCAACACTTTCGTCGTCAGAAAGAGGTTTGAGTGTTGCTTCATCCAGCAGCGTAGGTAAATCCGAAATGTGTTGGGAAGCGCTTGGGGAGATCAATGATCTAAGCGACGTTGAATCATATGGTACCATTTCAGAGGTGGACATCTATCTGAATGAGAAGAGATTAAAAGGCGAACAAGAATTGGATGTGTTGTTATGGTAGAGAATTAACAGTGGTCGATTTAGTATTCTTTCAAAGGTTGCTCGCGATCTTCTGTCGATTCCGGTAGTACTGTTGCCTCAGAGTCTACCTTCAGCGCTGATTGATGCATCATAGATGATTACGGATCCAGTCTATCAGTGGAGACGGTGGAGATGCTCTTGTGTGCTGGCGATTGGGTACAACAGTCGAGGAATGCAAAGAAGGTAAATTATACTATTATTTGTATTTTTGTTTACTTATTATGTTATAATACTTGTTGTAACTATTCGTTATTTTTTTAGGAGAACACGGATGATCAGTTTGTATGCGAGATTATATTATCGGATTGAGAATGAATATGTAAATGCAATGTAACTATGTAAGCACTTTCTTCCTTTGCTTGTATGCGTTCTTCAGCTATCTCTTCAGAAAATGCCTAAGATGTTTGTGTTCATAGAAGCATTTAAAAATTAGAATCATTTGATGTATGGTCGATTGTGGATTGGAAAATTGGCGTGTTTGTATTTTTTTTAACGTGGAATTGTGTATTGACTTGATGTGTGTATTTATGATTGGAAAGTTCAAAGTTGTAGTAAATAATCTGCTTGATTGGGAATTTTGTATTTGCTAATTGCTGGAAAGTGGAAAGCATGTGAATGGATTGAATGTTATGTGGAATTTTGAATGCAGCAAAACTTCAGCATTTAGCAACATGCTGCCAGTTTTTTTAAGTTACCGAGCTAACGAGCCGATACCGAGCTGCTCGTGAACCATCACGAGCCGAGTACGATCGTGTACGTTTTGTTTGTTTAGCTTACTGAACAGGCTCGGCTCGGTCGACTATATTACCTAGCTGAGTTCGAACTTCCCAGAACTCAGCTTGCTTGGTTCATTTACAGGCCTACCTCAAACTAACATCGAAAGCTTGAATAAAAGATGACCTCAATTCACTGCCACCCATCTTTTTTTTGTTGTCAAAGGTATTCCCATTCGAAAACCAGAAGATTAATTCTCCGTCCTTATGATTAGCACACTAACTGTTAGTAAATTGGCCAAATGATTTGCTCCATTTACATAGGTGTGGATCAAACCTCCAACCACATGTTTAACAGACGAGGTGTATGGTCCCCTGGACATATATCAATGGTTCCACGTAGGGGGTTCCAGTCTTGCCAAAGGCAAGAATGTTTGAACTCCTTCCAGGCTAGCTGCATAGTATGGGAGCACTATTGATCCGTAGAATGACCCGATAGGATGACAGACCAGTAAGTCGGTTGTTCATTTGGTGTCAATAGACTCCTTGTGTTGTCTATGTGCTATAACAAATTTCTACTAATGAACTTAAAAAACTTGATTTACATCTCTATATATCCTGTGAGACCGGAATGGACAGTGACTTTAAATGGTTAGGGTTCAAACTAAGGGACAGGTGCATGCCTCCCATCTTTTAAAAAAGGCATGGCGGCCCGCCAGGTAGCAGGTGAGACATACACTACTTTTTGCCTAAGAATTTCCTTTTTGGTCGGTGAGTTACGCCCACAATTTGAAGACGACAAAAAAAAAAAATCAAAGAGTATTTGGTTTGAAGTTTAAATTATCTTTCTATGGAAGTCTTACACATGTAAAGGGGTCCGGATCCTTTCACATTTAAAAGAATAAAAAAAGGCCGAACGATACGTGATAATAATAAGAATGTTAATAAAACCAAAAAAATACAAAATACGGGTAAAAAAAGGACGAGAGAATCCGGATGAGATCTGAGGAGGTAAAATATGAGGTAAAATATGAGGTCTCCAATCACGCGACGCCACGTGTATAAAAGAACTTTTTTCTAAAAAAGAAGAAAAGTAAATAGTGAGCCCTTTTGTACACGTGGCGTCGCGTGATTGGATGTCTCATATTTTGCCTCATATTTTACCTCCTCAGATCTCATCCGGAGAGAATCTCATCCGCGCGGAGTACATGGAGATATTAAAACAGCAAGATTCAGAAAGGGACAACTCATGTGTACATGCGAGCTTTGAACCAATGGAAGTCAAGCTTGTTAAAGTTTAGATTTCTTCCAAAGGAGTACGTAAACGATGTATATATAAAAAAGGGAGGAGTACCATGCACGTCGATAAAAGACAGTATGAAGAGGGGGAGGGAGGGAGAGGGGGGGGATGAAACCTTAAAAATAAATGAAAGAAATAAAAGGACAGGAAACTCATGGTATAAAAAATTAATCCACACAACATTATCATAATGATACTGTTTAAGCGTCCCCAGGATATAGTTCAACTGATTTCGGACAGGGAATCTCGAAAGGGAGGTCAGGAGTTCGATTCTTGCCAAAGTCAAGAATGTCCCTTCCCAGCAAGTGCATAGTGTGGGAGCTTCTTGACCTGTAGGCTTGCTTGCTAGTGCAGACTACTGTGTAAATGACCAAACTCATGCTAGCGGATCGTTGGATACCTGATTTACCTCCCTACACTACCTTTGGAACTGAGTGTGACAGGGACCCTTACTGGTTGGGGTTCAACCTTTACTGTTTAAGCTTTTAAAAATCATAACTTAGTCACAAATGGGTCGAGTTGATTTTTATTGGAAAAGTTGAAAATTTTCGTTGTGAGTAGACGCTACTAAATTTTTGTATGAACTACTGCGGGTTTGTCTTCGTCATAACAACAACAAAACATAACGACAGTAAAAGTTATCGCTATAGTCTAACGAAGGCGAGAGGCAGACAAATAATACCTCCATCCCAAAGAATGGATAGAGTTCGCTTCCAGTAAGACATCCGGCTCTATATGTACTACATAGACAAATAATGAACGACAAATAATAAAAGACAATGACAAACACAAAAAAGTGCAAAAAGTGAACCTAACGTTGAGAGAGTATCTAAACCCCTATATATACTCTAAGATACTCATGTATCCTGCTTAAATATAGCTAACCTTAATACTCCGTCTCAATGGGCTCCTATCATGTACCATGTCTTCAGTTTCTCTTCGTCATAAAATATCATAATTTGTTAAAATGTTGATTAGTACATGAACCAAACTTGAAATATTGTTAATAAATCTGATAAATATCATACTATCACAAAACTGCGTTATCATATGTGCCAATGATAAAAACACGTCCTTAAACGTATATACATCCGTCTCTTATTTAGATACAATAAAATATTAGCCAATGCACTTTCTTTCCATAGTAATACATATCAACATCATCAGATTAATGTTGTTTACATACAAGATCTCAGATTTATTAGAGAACGAAACTGATATTCTGTAAAGTGCCATCACAGTGATGGCCGAGATGGATGGCCGAGGTCATCCCAGTGATGAACCAAATTGCCATCACAGGGATGAGCCGAAATGAAATCCGAGGTCATCCCAGTGATGAGCCCAATTACCATCAAAGGGATGAGCCGAGATGAAATCCGAGGTCATCCCAGTGATGAGCCGAAGTGCCATCACAGGGATGAGCCGAGATGAAATCCGAGGTCATCCCAGTGATGAGCCGAAGTGCCATCACAGGGATGAGCCGAGATGAAATCCGAGGTCATCCCAGTGATGAGCCAAATTACCATCACAGGGATGAACCGAGAGGAAATCTGAGATCATCCCAGTCCGAGATGAAATCTGAGGTCATCCCAGTGATGAGCCAAATTACCATCACAGGGATGAGCCGAGACGAAAGTCCGAGGTCATCCCAGTGATGAACCAAATTGCCATCACAGGGATGAGCCGAGACGAAAGTCCGAGGTCATCCCAGTGATGAACCAAATTACCATCACAGGGATGAGCCGAGACGAAAGTCCGAGGTCATCCCAGTGATGAACCAAATTGCCATCACAGGGATGAGCCGAGACGAAAGTCCGAGGTCATCCCAGTGATGAACCAAATTGCCATCACAGGGATGAGCCGAGACGAAAGTCCGAGGTCATCCCAGTGATGAACCAAATTACCATCACAGGGATGAGCCGAGACGAAAGTCCGAGGTCATCCCAGTGATGAACCAAATTGCCATCACAGGGATGAGCCGAGACGAAAGTCCGAGGTCATCCCAGTGATGAACCAAATTGCCATCACAGGGATGAGCCGAGACGAAAGTCCGAGGTCATCCCAGTGATGAACCAAATTGCCATCACATGGATGAGCCGAAACGATGAGCTCAACACAAAGATGAGCTCAACATAGGGAAGAGCTCAACACAGGATGATCTCAACACATAGACGAGCTCAACTCAGGGATGAGCTCAACATAGGGACCGAGGCGAGTCCAGGACTCTGTCCTTAAGACGAATTGCTCCGGTATACTGTGCCCAACCGAAAATTTGCAAACGTCTCCCAGGATACAACGGTTAACAGTTCATACGAGTGGCACTACTACGTAAAAACTCCACGAACCTGACAAATGTTCTGACTTCCTCAAATGGATGAAATGCAGCAGCAGTGTATACAGTATGCAGCAACGGATTATGCAGTAGGAGAAGAGAAGGAAAATTTCTGTGTCTTTAGAAGCAGTGTACTGCCTCTATTTATAGAGGGAATTCTTGGAGGTTACGGCAACCCACGACCGCACTGATCGGCCAGTAACCCCACGTTCACCACGCACCCCACGACTGTCTCAGCTCGGCCATTATCCCACGACTGGGAGGTCAGCTCGGCCATTATCCCACGACTGGGAGGTCAGCTCGGCCATTATCCCACGACTGGGAGGAATTAGTCAGTTGAAACTGTCAGCTCAATCTGAGCCGTTAGATCGCAGGATTAAATCATAACCGTAGGATCAAGTAATTTATTTTCTGGAAAAATTTAAGAGAAAATTTATCCAAAAAGATAAGAACCGGGCGGGCGAGCCACGAGCCCGAGCCCGAGCACGAGCCGAGCCGAGCCGGCCGGACGGGCGGGCGGGCGGCGCTCACGCGTGCGCGCGCGTGTGGCACTTTCTAGGTCTTCCCTCCGGTCAAAAACTTCTCATGCCCTTAGGGCACATTTAAAGTGCCTCTCCTAGCACTATATTTGGTGGCATTTTCCCTTCAATTTGCCAATGTGGTATATTTGCAAAAAAGTGATGTGTCTTCTTCTCATGAAGCCACATCACCAATTTTCCAATTTGCAACCAATTTTTTATTCCTACTTTGAGCATTAATTTCTCATTCACCCGATATCAAAATTGAGTGATTCAAAGCCTAAAATCATCTACTCATCACATAGATAATTTAGGATTCATTAGTTTTCATTTTTGATTAACGAAAACTAATCTTAATTAAGCTCAAAGTATGTTGCTCACCAACTTTGGACAAACCCATTTATAAATTTTCCTCCAACAATCCCCCACATGAATGGAAATTAATGCAAATGCAGATGCAGACTCTAACAAGAAGTCAGACAAGAAAATATTGCATCAGAAGAGGTAGCTTCTGGCTTTGAACCTTTCGTAGTGATGTACCATCGGATTCACTCGGCTAAGTAGTGACTTGATGTCTTGAACTAGTCAGCCTTTGCTGTGAACCTAGACAACAATACTCACACAATATTTTCTTTAACACTCTTTTGGTTCTCATGGTTGTGTTCGTTTTGGCCATGAACAACCTGGTTTCAGAAAGTGTTTTAGAGATTTCTTTGCCTCACAGAATTCTCATAGAAGCGGCCCGACTTCACACTTACATAGGTGATTCCTATCAAGAGCATTCTGCCATACCCCACTTGATGTATCAAGATATAGGACATCATTAAAAGCTTTAGCTTACCCTAAATATTCTCTGCAGACAGCACTTTTATGTAGCGGAATGAGTAAGTGCTAAACTGAACCTTCATAACTTGGTTGTCCCATTGAACCAAGATCTTGGGATCTCCAGTCAACAAGGTTGGGTTACCGTTACAAAGACTCTTGCGTAGTAGGCTTAAGTCCCATTCCGTTTGTCAATTTTGACATCTGATCTCTAGGCAAGCCTTTTGTAAGCGGATCCACAAGATTCTCCTTTGATTTTATGTAATCAATGGAAATCACGCCATTAGAGATCAATTGCTTAATGGTATTATGTCTCCGACGTATGTGTCGAGACTTACCATTGTAGATGCTGCTTTGTGCTCGTCCTATAGCAGACTGACTATCACAGTGTATGCTGATAGGAGCGATTGGCTTAGGCCAACATGGAACATCTTCTAGGAAATTTCGAAGCCATTCAGCCTCTTCTCAAGCTTTATCTAGTGCTATAAACTCGGCTTCCATAGTGGACCGAGCTATGCACGTTTGTTTTGTAGATTTCCATGACACAGCACCTCCACCAACAGTGAATAGGTATCCACTGGTGGACTTAGAGTCCTTGCTATCTGATATCCAATTCGCATCACAATATCCTTCCAATACTGCTGGATATCTTGTATAGTGTAAACCAAGGTTCATTGTGTACTTCAAGTACCTCATCACTCTATTTAGAGCTTTCCAATGATCTTCACTTGGATTACTCGTAAACCTGCTCAATTTGTTTACTGAACAGGCTAAGTCTGGTCTTGTACAGTTTGTTATGTACATCAGACTTCCTATTACCTGTGAGTACTTCAATTGAGCTACAGGTTCACCTCGGTTCTTTCTTAAGTGTACACTTAAGTCTAGTGGGGTCTTTATTGGTTTTGTATCGAACATATTGAATCGTTTGAGAACAGATTCAATATAGTGAGTTTGTGACATAACAAGGCCTTCAGTTATCCGAGAAATTTTTATTCCTAGAATAACATTGGCAACCCCCATATCTTTCATATCAAAATTTCGTGTTAACATCTTCTTGGTATTCAAAATGATGTCACGAGTACTGCCCATGATGAGCATGTCATCTACATATAGACACACTATCACATAGGCATCTGGTGTGTTCTTGATGTACACACACTTGTCACACTCGTTGATCCTGAAGCCATTTAACAACATTGCCTCATCAAACTTCAAATGTCACTGTTTGGGTGCTTGTTTAAGTCCGTACAAAGACTTGACAAGTTTACACACCTTTTTCTCTTGCCCTGGTACAGCAAACCCTTCAGGTTGCTCCATATAAATTTCTTCTTCTAACTCACCGTTCAGGAAGGCAGTCTTCACATCCATCTGATGTATTT
Organism: Eustoma russellianum; assembly: GCA_036186865.1. Lineage (NCBI taxonomy): Eukaryota > Viridiplantae > Streptophyta > Magnoliopsida > Gentianales > Gentianaceae > Eustoma > Eustoma russellianum. The sequence goes on along the minus strand of AP025074.1, from coordinate 2,418,689 downwards.
CTAAGTCGTAGACTGCAGCGATAGCAACTAGCATTCTTATTGAAGTGATCCTAGTTACCGGTGAGTAGGTATCAAAAAAGTCAAAGCCTTCCTTTTGTCGATAGCCTTTAGCTACCAACCGGGCCTTGTATTTGTCAATAGACCCATCTTCTTTCAGCTTTTTCTTAAAGATCCACTTGCATCCGAGTGGTTTACTTCCTGGTGGAAGATCAACCAGCTCCCAAGTGTGATTTTGAAGAATCGATTCTATCTCACTATTTACTGCCTCTTTCCAGAAGGGAGCTTCTGGAGTTGACATCGCCTCAGAAAAGGTTCTTGGATCGTTTTCTACCAAGTATGTTAGAAAATCTGGTCCAAAAGATGTTGGTACTCTTGTTCGTTTGCTTTGACGCAGTTCCTCAATTTCTTGAGGAGTCGTCTCACGCACTCGCTTACTAGTGCTTGCTTCTTTGTTGTTTTCGTCTTTCTTTGGAAAGACATCTTCAAAGAACACTGCATTTCTTGATTCCATGACAACATTCTCATGTATGTCAGGAATGTCCGACTTGTGCACCAAGAATCGATATGCACTACTGTTAGTTGCATATCCTATGAATATGCAATCAATTGTTTTAGGCCCAATTCTAACTTGTCTTGGTTTGGGTACTGCAACCTTTGCCAGACACCCCCATACTTTCAAGTATTTGTAACTAGGCTTATGGCCTTTCCAAAGCTCGTATGGGGTTTCATCCATCTTCTTAGGTGGAATTCTATTTAAAATGACGTTGGCAGAGAGAATTGCTTCCCCCCACAAGTTCTGTGGTAAACCCGAACTTATCAACATAGCATTCATCGTCTCTTTCAGAGTACGGTTTTTGCGTTCAGCAATACCATTCGATTGAGGTGAATATGGTGCAGTCGTTTGATGAATAATGCCATGTTCTGAACAGAATTCATTAAACGGTGCATCATATTCGCCACCTCTATCACTACGAATTGTCTTAATTCGTTTGCTAAGTTGATTCTCAACTTCATTTTTATAGTCATTGAAAGCATCAAGGGCCTCGTCTTTGCTACTTAGCAAATAGACATAACAGTATCGTGTGCAATCATCGATAAAAGTTACAAAATATTTTTTACCACCTCTTGTTTGCACAAATTTTAAATCACACACATCAGTATGAATTAAATCTAAAGGTTCAGTGTTCCTTTCTATTGAAGGAAATGGCATCTTTGTCATTTTTGCTTCAACACATACTTGGCATTTTTCTTTACTAATGTTCAGTTTGGGTAATAAGTCAAGATTAATCATCCTTTGTATTGACTTATAATTAACATGTCCCAAACGAAAATGCCATAAACAAGAAGACTCAAGCATATAAGCAGAAGTAGAAGCAGTCTTATTGGCCTCTTTGGGCAAAGTTTTCTTGGGTACAACAGTCATCACACTAAGTTTGAACATGTTGTCAGTCAAGTACCCCTTCCCCAGAAATACCCCATTCTTACTCAGAATAAATTTATTACAATCAAATACTAGTCTAAAACCATGACTGACTAGTAAAGCTCCAGAAACTAAGTTCTTGCGGATGTCAGAAACGTGCAGTACATCTCGCAAAGTCAATTCCTTTCCTGAAGTCATCTTCAGAATCACATTGCCCGAACCTTCAATCTTCGAGCTATCAGAGTTCCCCATGTACAGCTTTTCATTATTCTTTGCCGGAGAATAGTCTCTGAACATCGCCCTGTTTGCACAGACATGTCGAGTGGCTCCAGTGTCCACCCACCATTCACGAGGATTTCCAACTGTGTTGCATTCAGAAACAACAGCGCACAAATCCAGATCATCCATCTGACTGACAAGGTTGGCTTTCGCTTTTTCCTGCTGTTTCTTGGGCTTACGGCAGTCAACACTGCGGTGCCCCTGAGTTCCACAGTTATAACATTTTCCAGTGAACTTTTTGGCAACTTTCTTGCCTTTAGGGTTCACTCCGACAGGATTTCTCTTTTTCTTTTTCGTCGCCTCTGCGACATGAGCTTTAGCATGACCAGAACTCGAACTTGGCCTTTTTTCGGATCTACGATTGTCCTCCTCTATACGGAGTCGAACAATCAGATCCTCCAATGTCATTTCCTTTCGCTTGTGTTTGAGATAGCTTCTAAATTCCCTCCACGAAAGAGGTAGCTTCTCAATCACAGCCGCTACTATGAAAGATTCACTGAGCGACATGCCCTCTTCTTCCATTTCGGCCACCAGCATCTGTAATTCCTCAATCTGAGAAACAACAGTCTTGGAATCTGACATTTTAAAATCAAGAAATTTGCCAACGACAAACTTCTTTGTACCGGCATCCTCCGTGCGGTACTTCTTATCTAAGGCCATCCACAATGACTTTGCAGTTTTATAAGTACAGTACAGTCCATACGATGAATTATCTAAACAACTCAAAATATGACTCAAGCATACATAATTGTTAAAATTCCATGCTTCAGCCATCAAATGGTTCTGCATGTTCATATTCGGATCTTCAACCGGAACCACCTCCGGAGGATCCTCATTCAGCATCTTTGCTAAGCCCAATGTTGTCAAGAAAAACAGCATCTTTTGCTGCCAGCGTTTGAAGAAACTGTCTCCAAACTTTTCAGGCTTCTCAACCTGTCCAGCAGCAGGAATAGGTGCAGGAATGGGTGCAGCAACAGTAGGTGCGATTGGAACAGCAGTGTTCTGTTCCTCAGCGCCGATGTGCGAGTTAGAGCTTTCGTTCTCCATCTCGTTTCAATTTCTGACAAATCATGAAACAAGAAGTCAGTATACCAACAGAATACTGTAAATAAATCGGTACAAAACTGAGATAAGAACAAATTCGTCTTAAGATTGTTGTTTACATACAAGATCTCAGATTTATTAGAGAACGAAACTGATATTCTGTAAAGTGCCATCACAGTGATGGCCGAGATGGATGGCCGAGGTCATCCCAGTGATGAACCAAATTGCCATCACAGGGATGAGCCGAGACGAAATCCGAGGTCATCCCAGTGATGAGCCAAATTACCATCAAATGGATGAGCCGAGATGAAATCCGAGGTCATCCCAGTGATGAGCCGAAGTGCCATCACAGGGATGAGCCGAGATGAAATCCGAGGTCATCCCAGTGATGAGCCGAAGTGCCATCACAGGGATGAGCCGAGATGAAATCCGAGGTCATCCCAGTGATGAGCCAAATTACCATCACAGGGATGAACCGATAGGAAATCTGAGATCATCCCAGTCCGAGATGAAATCTGAGGTCATCCCAGTGATGAGCCAAATTACCATCACAGGGATGAGCCGAGACGAAAGTCCGAGGTCATCCCAGTGATGAACCAAATTGCCATCACAGGGATGAGCCGAGACGAAAGTCCGAGGTCATCCCAGTGATGAACCAAATTACCATCACAGGGATGAGTCGAGACGAAAGTCCGAGGTCATCCCAGTGATGAACCAAATTGCCATCACAGGGATGAGCCGAGACGAAAGTCCGAGGTCATCCCAGTGATGAACCAAATTGCCATCACAGGGATGAGCCAAGACGAAAGTCCGAGGTCATCCCAGTGATGAACCAAATTACCATCACAGGGATGAGCCGAGACGAAAGTCCGAGGTCATCCCAGTGATGAACCAAATTGCCATCACAGGGATGAGCCGAGACGAAAGTCCGAGGTCATCCCAGTGATGAACCAAATTGCCATCACATGGATGAGCCGAAACGATGAGCTCAACACAAAGATGAGCTCAACATAGGGAAGAGCTCAACACAGGATGATCTCAACACATAGACGAGCTCAACTCAGGGATGAGCTCAACATAGGGACCGAGGCGAGTCCAGGACTCTGTCCTTAAGACGAATTGCTCCGGTATACTGTGCCCAACCGAAAATTTGCAAACGTCTCCCAGGATACAACGGTTAACAGTTCATACGAGTGGCACTACTACGTAAAAACTCCACGAACCTGACAAATGTTCTGACTTCCTCAAATGGATGAAATGCAGCAGCAGTGTATACAGTATGCAGCAACGGATTATGCAGTAGGAGAAGAGAAGGAAAATTTCTGTGTCTTTAGAAGCAGTGTACTGCCTCTATTTATAGAGGGAATTCTTGGAGGTTACGGCAACCCACGACCGCACTGATCGGCCAGTAACCCCACGTTCACCACGCACCCCACGACTGTCTCAGCTCGGCCATTATCTCACGACTGGGAGGTCAGCTCGGCCATTATCCCACGACTGGGAGGAATTAGTCAGTTGAAACTGTCAGCTCAATCTGAGCCGTTAGATCGCAGGATTAAATCATAACCGTTAATTTATTTTCTGGAAAAATTTAAGAGAAAATTTATCCAAAAAGATAAGAACCGGGCGGGCGAGCCACGATCCACGAGCCCGAGCCCGAGCCGAGCCGAGCCGAGCCGGCCGGACGGGCGGGCGGCGCGCGCGCGTGTGCGCGCGTGTGGCACTTTCTAGGTCTTCCCTCCGGTCAAAAACTTCTCATGCCCTTAGGGCACATTTAAAGTGCCTCTCCTAGCACTATATTTGGTGGCATTTTCCCTTCAATTTGCCAATGTGGTATATTTGCAAAAAAGTGATTTGTCTTCTTCTCATGAAGCCACATCACCAATTTTCCAATTTGCAACCAATTTTTTATTCCTACTTTGAGCATTAATTTCTCATTCACCCGATATCGAAATTGAGTGATTCAAAAGCCTAAAATCATCTACTCATCACATAGATAATTTAGGATTCATTAGTTTTCATTTTTGATTAACGAAAACTAATCTTAATTAAGCTCAAAGTATGTTGCTCACCAACTTTGGACAAACCCATTTATAAATTTTCCTCCAACAAATTAAACCATGATAGAGTAAATATAATTAAACTACTGTCTGGTAGATGAAAAATCGTAGTCTCATACTAAAAGCACAACCCTATTTTAAAACCGGTTATAATTAAACTACTCCTTAGATGGAATAGTCATGATAGGGAAGGAAACCATGATCTATAATTAGGTTTCCTTTTATAAAAAAAAAGGGGGGGCGGGAGGGGGGGGGGGAGGGGGAGGGGGGAAGAAATAGGTTTCATCAAAATAGCATATGATAGATAATTTCCTCATCAGATTTCTCGTGCAGTTTTACGTTACAAATTCACCATTTAACGTGTTTTTTTAAATCTTAGAGAGCTAAGAGATAGAAATGTAAAAATAGTGACCTGTTTTGAGCACATCCATCTCCGATTTAAACACGTTCATGTTCGTTGATATCTTAGGCCATTTTTTATCAATAATAATAATAATAATAATAATAATAATAATAATAATAATAATAATAATAATAATAATAATAATAATAATAATAATAATATTGTTGTTGTTGTTGTTATTAATAATACTAATAGATTGACATGTAAGGTGTGACCTCCATTTTCGAGCACACCGCCCCGAATTATCATCCTCTTCTATTTATAACTACAGAAGAATATTTATTTATTTTAGACACTGAAATAAGACAGTCATCCGTAGCACAAAATCTAGAGCAGGTAAATATAAATAGAGAAAGAAGCCATCTCGAAATGGACATAGGAAAAGGGGGCAATTAAACTATTATTAAGTGGATAATCTTAAGTCAACCCGGATGAGTTCAACTGTTAATGTTCGTCTACTTGAACTTGTAAGTCTTTAGCTCGAATCTTATTGCCATCAATCTCTCTTGATATTTATAAATATTAAGTTCAAATCCCGCTGCCAACAATCTTCTGTTGTAAGCTCTCAATAAGATTGATGGTATGTTTTGACTTTGAATGATCTTTTCCTTATCTAATTTTTCTGTAGCCTCCCAAAAAAATAGATTATTTTGAACTAATATATTGTCAAGACTAGCTTACATTAAACCCAAAAAAAGAAACCCACATGCAAAAAAAAAAAAACTTTGACTTTAGCGATTGAGTAACATTTATTTCATTCTCGGGTCTCGAATTCGATTCCCCTCCTCAATTTTTTAAAAGCAAAAAAAACCCGTATTTTTTTGAGTAATATTACCACCACTAAATAGAAAATATCGTTGTTAAAACGAAAAATAAACCACTATGAAAATAAAAAAAATCTGCTATATAGGCAGGAAATCAAACCCAAGACCTCCTACGTTAGACCGAATTCAAGACATGTTTATGTTGAATCTTTACTTTAACGACAATCAACAACAACAATCATATTTAATATATCCTAACGACAGAAAAAGTTATCGATAGAGTATAGAGAGGGTAAGAGTTAGATAAATAATATCTCCATCCAAAAAGATAGAGAGTTTGTTTCCAGTAAAACTTCCGACTCTATATATACCCGTATAGATATCAATCTCTACCGTAACCATTATATTATGATACTATGGCCTCATTAGTATCATTCAATACCGTTGGATTGAAGCCAAATCTTCTGGTTGCTTACCTCAATTAAACAAGCGTAAAAGAAAATATTATTATTCTGGGGATTGTCCGAGGAAAACGATATCCATTCTTAGCAGGAACAACTTTTAGACGTGACAGTGGAGTGCAAGAAACATTAGAGTTATAAAAGAACTCAACTTTATTACGTATATGTGGAGTACATGTCTCTATTATGTTAAGAAAATAACCTTACAAACATACTCAGTATATCTCAACGATAACAAACGCTACCGCTAGGATCTGAAGAAAATGAGAGGCATGCAAACGATACATCTATCCCTTGAGAGTCAGGCAAATGATACCTCCATCCTAAGAGATAGAGATTTTACGTCTAGTGAGACCCCCAACCCTGTACGTGCCTGCATACAGTGGCGGACGCAGGGCTAATTTTTTTTGGGGGGGGGGGCAAAATTCACACTATGAAATCACCGTCCACTTTTTCGGACTCAATATACATTCCATCGAAAATCCGGCAAAAACTCCCTTACAATATAGATATATGCAAATATTATAACATAAAATCTAAACCAACACATCCACTAATCAAAATGCAACAATAATAAGCAACCATCAACAATATCCAACAAAAGTTATTCATAAGCAACATTAACAAGCAGCAATATCCAACAAAAGTTATTAATTTAACGCTCGACATACCTTTTATTTACGAAATGAAGGACGAGCAGCAGGAGGGATTATCGGTGGCCGCAAATTCTGAAATTGTTGCATAATGTTTTCATTTGAAATGCTTCCAAAAACTTCCTTCTCGAAGTAACACAGTAAACAGTCTGATAGTAAGTCGTCTCCCAATCGGTTGCGCTAGTCAGTCTTTATTATATTCATCGCAGAAAAACTTCTTTCCACACTCGCTGTTCCGACAGGTAAGATCAGTTCTAACTTGATGAGCCGATTTATTAAAGGAAAATAATTGTGATAATTCAACTCCACCATCTTCTTTGCAAGAACTCCAAGATTAGTATTATGAGAGAATACTTCATTTGATTTCATATCACTAATGTAACTTTTAAGTTCATGGTTGAGCTCAATTCGATCATTGGTAGTGAAATCGCCTGGATATAACTCAACAAGATGTAGCAATTGACTATGATCAAAATTTGCAAAAGAATTGGAAGGATCAAGGCACATCACACATCTAAGTAAATGTGCTGGCTTCGGTGAAGTGTGTATCCATTTCCGTAGCAATGATGTCAATTACCTAGTAACACACATATATCACATATCATGAGATAGTTTTGGGATTAAAAAACAGATACCTTAAATTTAGATAATCAAAAATACAACTGCATCTACCTACTAACTAAATTTTTTCTCCGAGTTGGGGGCGGCTACCCCCCCTACCCCCCCTGTGAATGCCCCTGCCTGCATAGCTAACATACTAATAGAAAGTTTCGGTACGAAACCTTCTATCATCCCGAAATCAAAATTTTTAAAGAAATTACTTTCTTTATGTTCAATTTAAATTTGTTTCGAAAAAGAAAATGAAAATAAAAGGAAAAAAATGAGTAAAATGTTGCCATTACTTTATTTCTTATCGTTGCATTTTGACCTTTCGATTGCTTTGGATAGTGACTATTGGTAGAGATGGGACAATGCTTCCACGAGTTTATCAACCCTAAGGAGTAATTGTACCAGTCTTGTTCTCGATTCTTGTTTATTTAAAATTCGATACCATAACTCCTACAGAAGAAAGTCCAATCACGCAATAATTTCCATTACCAAAAACGTTACAATGTATAGTAAGAAACTAATCCTATCCAAAATACAAATCCCTACAATCAAGCTATCTTATCCCTATAATCAAGCTATCTTCCATTCTCATCTATACAACCATAAATGGGAATATACACCATAAATATATACCATATACATCACACCTAATCAAGTCAATTACATTAATACAAAATATGCTAGCTAATCTAATCACATTAATAGCAAATATTCTAATACTCCCCCTCAAGTTGGCGCATGGATATCGAGCATGCCCAACTTGCCATGGAAACGCCGAAATAGATCAGGACCAAGGGCCTTAGTGAACCCATCAGCGAGCTGGTGTAGGTCGGGAACTTTGGTCGGATGAATGAGACCGTTTATGTAGTGCTGGCGAACAAAATGGCAGTCGATCTCAATGTGTTTGGTGCGCTCATGAAAAACGGGATTAGCCACAATGTGTAAAGCAGCCTGATTATCACAACGAAGATTAATGGGGCGTGGGACGCGTACGCCAAGGTCCAAGAGTAAATGCTTTAACCAAACAATCTCAGTAGTAGCGTGTGCCATGGCACGATATTCAGCCTCAGTAGAAGAACGAGAAACAACAGGCTGTCTCTTGGAACGCCACGACACAAGGGCAGAACCGAGAAATACCATATAACCAGAAGTAGAGCGTCGTGTGATAGGACAACCAGCCCAATCAGCATCACAATAGGCGTGAAGAGTTAACTGAGACTTTGCAGGAAAGAATAAACTTTGACCTGGAGCACCCTTAAGATATCGCAACAAATAAAAAACAGCATCCAAATGACATTTTCAAGGCTCATGCATAAACTGGCTGAGAGTATTAACTGCAAAACAAATATCTGGACGAGTAACAGTGAGATAAAGTAAGCGACCAACAATGCGACGATAAAAAACAGGGTCATCCAAAAGAGGGGCACTGTCCGAAAATTGACCCTTTTGGTCCATAGGGGTGGCGGTTGGACGCCCCCCGAGAAGTCCACATTCCTTGAGAATGTCAAGAACATATTTGCGTTGATTTAAAATCATTCCAGTAGAAGAACGAGCAACCTCAATACCGAGAAAGTACTTAAGAGAACCAAGATTCTTGATCTTAAATTTGTGATCAAGATAGGATTTTAGAGCCTCAATACGGGAAAGGTCATTGCCAGCAACAATGACATCATCAACATAGATCAAAACCACGACAATAGAAGATGCAGTAGTAGAGGTAAACAAAGATGGATCTGCAGGAGATTGAGTATAACCAAGATAAAGTAATGATGAGGTGAACTTGGCATACCAATTTCGGGAAGCTTGTTTCAAACCGTATAAAGACTTTTGGAGTTTGAAAACAAGATTCTCCCCCTTTCGAGAAAAGCCAGGTGGAATCCGCATATAAACATCTTCAGTAAGATCGCCATGTAAGAATGCGTTGTTCACATCAAGTTGGTGAATATACCAACCACGCGCCACTGCTATAGCTAGGAGACATCGAACCGTAACTAGCTTAGCCACAGCAGCAAAAGTCTCATGATAATCGATACCCTCAACTTGGGTATAGCCACGTGCTACTAAACGATCCTTATAACGCTCGACAGAACCATCAGGATTATACTTGATTTTATAGACCCATTTGGAATCAATGGTGCGTTTACCTGGGGGTAACGGAACAAGAGCCCACGTATGATTGGCCTCAAGGGCAGCAATTTCACGCTGCATTGCATCACGCCAATGAGCATGCTTAACTGCCTGCTTAAAAGAAGCTGGCTCATCGCCATCAGTGACAGCAGCAACCAAAGCATAATAAGAAGGAGAAAGACGAGCATATGAAAGATAACTTGAGAGAGGAAATACCGTGGAGTTCACTGTAGAAGGGGTCGGAGCAGAGGATGGCACTAGAGACGGAGGCAATGTAATATCAAAATCAGTAAGACGGCAAGAGAGCTGACGCGGACGCAAGCTGCGGGAGGGGGGCACAGGAGCCGGCGGCGAAGGGGTGGCTGCCGGCGGATCTGGCTGCGGCGAAGCAGCTGGTACGGAGGGTGCGGCTGGGACGGTGGTGTCCCAGCCAACTGCGGGCTCGGTGATTTGGACGGAAGATGGGGTGATATCCGGTGTGGCTGTCGAAGAGAAAGGAAAAATGTCTTCATAGAACGTGACATCTCGACTAACATAAATCTGACGACTAGAGATGTCATAGATTTTGTAACTCTTTTGTGAATGTGGATACCCAACAAAAAGACCAGGAGAAGAGCGTGAAGCAAATTTGTCACGAGGACCATGATAAGTGTATCCATAACAAAGACAACCGAACACGCGAAGATGTGAGTAAGACGGTAGATGACCCATCAAAATTTCATAAGGGGTTTTGTGGTGAAGAGGAGTAGCAGGCATGCGATTAATGAGATACACAGCAGTGAGAATGCATTCCCCCCAAAATGACACAGGAAGACGAGCATGAAACCGAAGTGCCCGTGCAACCTCTAAGATGTGTCTATGTTTTCGCTCAACAACACCATTTTGTTGAGGGGTGTGTACACAAGAAGTTTGTGCATCTATGCCATGATCAACGAAATATGCACGTAGAGTGTGATTAGTGAACTCTAACCCATTGTCACTGCGAACCCGTTGCACTGACCGCCCAAATTGTGTATGCACCCATCGTAAGAAATGTAGTATAAAACGACAAGTGTCAGATTTGGTTTGCATCAAATAAACCCAAGTACTACGACTGTAATCATCAACAATTGTCAAAAAATAGTGTGCTCCTGACAAACTAGGCGTTTTATAAGGCCCCCAAATATCACAATGTATCAACTCAAAAATGCAATGAGTACTACTAGTGCTGACGGAAAATGGTAAACGAGTTTGTTTAGCCCTGTTACAAGCATCACAAAAGATCTCTTTATTGGTAACTAGAATAGATGGAAGAAAACGAAATTTAGAGATTGGGAGATGACCCATGCGACGATGCCAAAGAGACGCTGAGGGTTGGATAGCAGCATGTGCTGTACCCGCCGAATGTGTCAGGAAGTGATAGAGGCCATCATGCTGCCTACCCACTCCAATCAGCTTCTTCGAGGGTATCTTCTGCACAACACAAAATCCGGTCCAAACATTAGTGCACAGTTCGAATCTTTCACCAAACGACTGACAGAAATAAGATTGAATGCAAATTCTGGGACCCCCAAAACGCCATGAAGAGTCAAATTGGGGCACAAGCGAATGGTCCCAACCGCATGTACAGAGACATGTGCACCATTTGGAATTTGAACAGTGGCAGTTAACTTATCAGAGACAATGGATGTGAATAGAGACAGATCATTCACAATATGAGCATTAGCACCACTATCCAATATCCAACCTGACCGTGAAGTAGGAAGAGAAAGAGTAATACCCGACTCTGGCTTGCCTGAGGGTGGCGGAGTAGGACCGAAATTACCTCCATTGAGATGATCAATGAACTGCGCTAACTGATGCTGTTGGGCAAGGGTGAGCCCGGCGAAGCCGGCGGACGACGGTGGCGACTGGTCCGCAACCACAGACGCTTGCGCAGCCATCCCTTTGGCGACTCCCACAGCGGATGGCTGCCCTGAACCTGTATGAACTTTACCACGACGGCTACGGTTCCAATCGGTAGGATAGTCAATGAGGTCAAAACAAGTCTCGCGTAAATGTCCAACCTTACCACAATGGTTACACCGAGGACGCTCCCCCTTACCTCGGAATTTCGATGGACGGCCCTCCTGGCTGGACTGCCATGACGCCGGCCGACTGTCTGAGTTCGGCTGCCAGGCGGCCAAAGCCGCCGCCTCAAACTGGGGCACCAAATTTTGAGCAACAGTGCGTTGTTTCTCTTCCTGCGCTACAATGGCATATGCACGACCAAGCAAAGGCAAAGGATCAAGACTCAAAATTTGTGAACGTACCGTGCCAAAGGTCTCATCGAGACCCATGAGGAAATCGAAGACTATCTCTTTCTCACGAACTTTCTCCATGGCCTTTGAAATTCCACACGTACAAAGTCCACAGGTACAGATGGGTACCTCGTCAAAAGATTGAAGCTCCCCCCAGAGAGCCTTGAGACGGCCATAGTAGACAGAGACAGTGTTCTTTTCTTGGCGAAGTGAGTTGATCGCACGACGCAACTCATATACTCGGGCGTCGACTCCTTGTGTAAAACGTTCTTCCAAGTCAACCCACACTTCTCGGGCAGAATCCGCATGAGCAGCGGTCCCTTGAAGTTCTTTCGCCAACGAGTTGGACAACCATGCTAAGACAAGTGCATTGTATTGTTGCCAGACAGAGTAATCATCAGAGGTAGTATCTGGACGTTTGATACTACCATCCACGAAGCCTGCTTTGTTCTTTGACCGCAAAGCATTGACAAATGATTTTCGCCAGACAAAATAATTCTCACCATTCTCGCCTAATGGTTGAGTGACAAAGAGAAGACCAGGATGATCCGAGGGGTGCAAGTAGTATGCTGATTTTGGATCACTGGTGGTGACAGTGGCGCCGGTGGTGGATACGATGGCCATCGTGTTTCAGCCGATGAATTTGGCCGGAAAACGGTGGTGGTGAGTGTTTCAGGGTGATCGCTCTGGTACCATGAAGAAAGCGCAATCACGCAATAATTTCCATTACCAAAAACGTTACAATGTATAGTAAGAAACTAATCCTATCCAAAATACAAATCCCTACAATCAAGCTATCTTATCCCTATAATCAAGCTATCTTCCATTCTCATCTATACAACCATAAATGGGAATATACACCATAAATATATACCATATACATCACACCTAATCAAGTCAATTACATTAATACAAAATATGCTAGCTAATCTAATCACATTAATAGCAAATATTCTAATACCTACGCTTGGAAATCCATCATATAACTCTAAAGTCAAGTCACTCAAAAAGGATTTAAGCAAGCTTTTCAGTTAATGAAGTAGATTCAGTTATCTTTTTTCATCTGAAAACCCACTTCTGAACACAAAAGTATAACTCGCTTCTTTCTATCAATTTGATTTCATCATGATGTTAGGATCGGATCGGCTCATCCTCAAAATCCAGAAAAAGAAAAACTTGAAAGCAGTTGTGGAGACTCGACCAACAGAACAAGCTAGCTATTTGATCCCAACTGAATAAAGGCTAAGTTGCTTGCATTGCTTTTCGATACGTTTTCAATATATACAGAACCACGCTAAGGTTCTTAGTGACTCGATCTGTCTTCCCGGCTAACTAGCATGGAATATTTACTTGTTTTTTTAGTGATTCAACATCAACTACTAAAATGTTTAGTTGTAATCATTTGTGTAAGGTAGAGATAATTAAAAAATAATGATACTACTTGAGCAAGTTAAACTATTAGTCCCTTCATTTGTACTTAATTAATTTACGATCACCTAGCAGTACAAATTCGTATTATAGAGGCATCAAGTCTGTCAACCTTTTCATATGAGAAGTCTATGAGAATATCTAAGTTTTTTTTTTCGAAATCGGTTTAACAACAACATTACCCGTTGTCATAGGCACAAATCTCATATCATCAGACAGAACAGAATTGCAAGATCCACCTAGGTGGCTGCTTCAAAAACATGACTTGAATAAAACGGGTATGTTAGTGACGTCATTGTAATGAGAAGTTATAGTATAAAATTATAATGGTTATTGGATTCATATTTGTTGAATTTTCATCATCATCATCATCAATTATACTCTGTATATCCCAACGATATCAAAAGCTATCGCTAGGGTCTAGAGAAGATAAGTGACAGATAAACAATACCTCTATCTCTTGAGATATAAAGTTTTGCTTCTAGTAATACCCTCGGCTCTATATGTACCTACATAAATGACACAATAGTGAATGCAATAGCCTCACCTTAGCAAAAACTTTGAAGGCAGATGACCAAGAGTCTAATAAAAGAAACCCACAAATCCAATTTAGAATCTGTTCATTATTAAGCAGCCCAACCCACATCAGGCCTCCAAATAGCATATCTGAAGGCATTATGACCTGACAATGTGAGTTTCATTATCTGTTATTTGAAATCAAAATCCACGTTAGGTCTTAAGTTCAATGCTCGTAGCCCATAAGGCTTGGTTTAACGGTATAAAGCCCAGACGCCCAAAACTTGATATCGAGTTTAATTATTTTTTGTAATTTCAGACATTCTTTTTAATAGCACTGTACATCAAAAAGGTTCGATATTTGTATTTCTTACATGTACATAGTACGATCTTAAAGAATAAAAAACCAGTCTTACAAATCAAGTTTATATATAACAGTTTATATTCTTGGTTGATTATAATCATGGTTTTAGATTTGTGATTTGGGTCATGTTTGTAATCGTTTACATAAACTAAAATTTTATTACCAAAGAAGCCTACTGCATAATTTTTGTAGGTATTCTTCACTTTATTCTTCCTTGTGCTGGGCAAGGGGACGGCTAAAATGGCAGTGCATTAGAAAGGTTTATAGTTTCTTTTGCCTCTGATATTGGAGAAGGGTCATGATTGATTGATTCTTGTCGAGATATGGCTCCACTCTGTTGCGTTCTTCCGTTGGTTTCTTGAACAATATTTGGTTTTGTAAGATCCCTAGCCACCCCTGGAAGAAGCTCATACTTGAGTGGCCATAATAGAAAGGCTAGTTATTGGGTTTCATGAAAGAATAGATGCTACTTAAAACTTAATGACAAAGTATAGATATCAGGTGCAATTAACTCTTTTGACTTATTTCCAAACTCCTCTAATCTGAACCCGTCAACTTCGGCTATTGCTGATACGCATTTGAATTGAAGCCTCTCGTAGGTAGTTAATTATGGACATCTTGATGGTTATCAACCGCCGCTAGGATTGTAAATGAACCGAGCCGTTCGATTGTTCGGCTTGAACTCAGCTCGGATAAAAGGTTAATGAACTGAGTTTGAACCACTTTTTCTGTTCGAACTCGGTAAGTAGAACCGTTCGTTTAAGGTGTTCGGCTCGTTAATATTGTTCGTGAGTTAAACGAACTGAGCTTGAACAAGTAAATATATTCGTTTAAATAAACGAACAAGCTTGGCTCGTTCGCTAAGTTAAATAAACCGAGCTTAAACAACGCAATACTCGTTTGGCTCGTTTACCGTCCTATAGCCCATCATTCATTTCATATTTCCACAAAGCTCTACAAAGAGACAGCGAGTACTTTTGAAATCAGAAATTTAAGCTGAAACATTAAGTTTCCACCGTAATCAAAAATTAAATGTCATAACATACTATTTATCAGTTTAAAATCAATTTACAAATGAATTTTAATATCCAAAAAATAATAATTTCAAGTAGAAGGGTAAAAAAGGATGTTTAATCTTTATGAATATTAGGTTTCATCTATGGTAATCTATGGTAATGTGCATACGCTTTGAACAACAATTAAACTACTCTTTAGATGGAATGGTCATGATAGGGAAGGAACTCATGCTCTAAAATTAGGTTTCTTTCGCTTTACCTCCGAAATTATAACTCGATTCTCTTCTTCTCTTACGTTGGATTTCCTGCTTCTCTCGAAACATCGCTCCCATTCTGGTACGATTCGTCTTTCTTATGCTGTAATCTTATTTAGCATTCAGATTCTCTTTCATTTTGCAATTATGGTCTTCCCGAATTTGATGTTTTTTTTTTGTTTATGGACCCGGCAAGGTTTAATTTCTGATTGTTCTGTCCTGAGTTCTCCTGATTTTACCATTCATGTCATTTCCTTGTCAGAATTGTGCATTGTGAAATACGAACGTTTGACCAGCTGATGAATTTTTGTCTTCTTTCGAACACTTTATCAAATATGAGACCCACGTTCTTTTTCTGCTTCCGCATATAAATAGAATGAATAATTGTCTTGCCAAGTTGAGAAACTGTGTATAATTACTTCCAAACCTGTGATAAAAGTAGAAAAGTAGATTTTCTTATAAAAGTATAATATTTTTTTGGTTGGCTGAAAAACTCTATTGATTTTTTCCCAAAAGGAGACAAAAAAAAGGGAAAAAAAGTAAAAACCACAGAGAGAGTGGCAGAGAGGAGGCTTGTGTGTCGTTCCCACGGCCACAACTCTTTCATTTTCACTCTACATCTGCAAACACAAGGCTTAGAATCTCTGTCGATTATATACAGCACTTCAGCGGAACCTCTCTTAGCCTTCTCGGTACATTTTTTTTTCTCTTCTTCTTTCTACGGTTTATCCTAATTTATTTGGGATTTCTGACTTATGCCCAGTCTTTTATTAAGGGATTTCGATTGATCTTCTCGCAATTTGTCTCTAAAATTAATTGTTTGGTGGCAGATTATTGTAAAGTTGAGATTTTTCTAGAAGATAATGCATCCTCCTTTGACGCTGCACAGACATCCTATGTGTGCAGAAGTAAGTTCTGTCTACCCCTCCGTTATTTTCTTTCCTGATTTTGTATTTTCATTTTGCTTGTGAATCAAATTTGATGTCTTTGCTGTTGGATGGGATAGACTTGTTTTATCCAATCTGTTGGAGCTATGTGGCGTTCTATATGACTTGCAGCTGAATTTAATGGAATTTTCAAAAATTGTCTTAGTTTTAGCTTATATCCGGTCTTGTGATTATTAATCTGCAGAAGCTTCATAGGGGTGAAAGCATAGTCAAGCCTTTATAAGACTGAGAGTTTGAACTCCTTGAAGGTGCAAGCTCTGTTTATTTGGTTAATGTAAGAGATGCTAAGCAAGTTGAATTTTAAATGGAAGAAGTCAAAACAAATAACATGCTTCAGAAATTGCAACATGGTCACGGATAGAAGCGAATGGCATGTAAAACTCTAATCACTTTTCAATCTTATCTTCTTGCATCTCAAGTTTGTTTGACTGCATTATGTCTTTTTTCAGATTTTTCTAGAATGTTGGACAATTTAGGATTTAAATTCTGGTACACAGAAAAGAATAAGACAATAAATGGAGTTGGGCTATTATAAATGCCTCATTAAGAGACAAAGTAGAAGGTGTTACTAGCAAATGAGATAAAATTATAGCCTAAAATTGGTACTTGAAAAGAAACAATCAATATTATTAGCATATATGCTCCTCAAGTGGGTTTAAAAGAAGCTATAAAGGTTCAATTGTGGGAAAATTTAGAAGATATAGTGCGTGAAATTCCAATAAGTAAGAAGATCTGCATAGGAATATTATTTAAATGGACATTTAAGTAAAGAGAATAATGATTACAATGAGGTACATAGTGGATTTGCTTTCGAAAACAGGAACGATGAAAAAAAGATCAGTTTTGGATTTCGCAGTAGAGTATGATCTTATAGTGACTAATACTTTTTTTTTTCAAAATTGATGAACACTTGACTATATTCAAGTGGATCAAATAAGTTGCAGATAGATTATGTTATAACTCACAGTGTTGTGGGAATTACAGGGGATTAAGTTGCTAAGCCATACGGTGAAGTTATGTGAGAGAGAGTAATCGACACTAAAATTAGGAGAGAAACTCAGGTTACGGTGAACCAATTTGGTTTTACGCCAGGACGGTCAACTATGGAAGCAATACACATCCTAAGGAGATTGATGGAGAAATATATGGGGAAGATTCGCGATCTACATATGTTTTCATCGATCTTGAAAAGTGTATGTAGTGTGCCACGTAACCTTATGTGGGATAGTCTGAATGCAAGAGGGGTTCCTATGAAGTATATAGACATAATTAGGAATATGTATGTCAGGACAAAAGTAACTGTTCGTACGCCTGTGGGGAATATGAATTTCTTCCCGGTGGAGGTAGGCCTCCATCAAGGGTCTGTGTTGAGCCCATTTCTTTTGGCAGTTATCATTGACAAGTTGTCAAAGCCGATCCAGGAGTTAGTTCCGTGGTGTATGCTTTTGATGACAATATTGTATTAGTCGCAGAGAGCAGATATACCCTGAGTATGAGACTAGAGCAGTGTTGTATGTAGCGCGCGTAGCTCAAGATCAATCGCTACAAGGTCATGTAGCATAGCAACCTCCTGGAAGCGCGGCCGAGGCGCACGAGGCGCACATATCGCGGGCTTCAGTAATTTCAGTTTTTTTGTTAAAAAATAGTAATTTCAGTTATTAAAATAAAAAAACTAAATAATAAAGCCTAAGCTACAATCCCATCAAATTATGTGTTTGATGATGGTTCATTATTGAGATGGAGTGCGATTAGTAAGGCTGCCGGTGTTCACGATCCTATTTATGGCACTAGATCCACCAAAGTTGTTAGGGGTGAAGGTTCAAGTTCGGTAAATGCAAGTTCTCGTGTACTTGTAGATGAAGAAGAAGAAGAAATTGATCTTCTAGCTTCAGATGGAGAAGGTAATAGGGATGAAAAAATGAAGATTTTGTGTTTGATGATTCGGAGTTATTTTAGTTTTAGCTATGTTGGAAGTTTGAACAATTGTTTTTGTGTTCTGTCTATGTTTTAATTATATCTATGCTTAAACTTTTTGAACAATTATGAAATTTTATATTATGTTTATAGTTGTAACCTAATATTTTAGTTTATTAGTTGTCTATTCGCCTCGGATGCGGGTAGAGCACGTTACGCGCTACAAAAATTTGGCCGTCGCGCTACAGCGCGCCTTGCGCTATTGACAACACTGGTGGAGATGTGTTTTAAAGAGAAAATGCTTAAGGATTAGTCGTTCTAAGACCGAGTATCCGCACTACGACTTCAGCGGTGTAACTGACGGTGAAAATAACCAGCTCACCATCGAGGGTCAAGTGGAACTACATGTAAGTAAGTTCAAGTACCTAGGATCATTTGTACAGCAGGATGGAGACATAGATAGTGATGTAGCACACCGAGTTCAGACAGGCTGGTGTAGATGGAGGGCGGCCTCAGGGATGCCGTGTGACAAGAATTTTCCAACTAGATTAAAGGAAAATTTTTATAGTTTGGCAGTGCGGCCGACAATGTTATGTGGAACAGACTGCTGGTCTATCAAGAGGCCATAGTCGCGGAAGATGGAAATGGCAGAGATGAGGATGCTGAGGTGGATGTGTGGGCATACAAAGCTAGATCGGATCAGAAATGAGTTGTTTCAAGAAAGGTTAGGGGTGGCTGGTAAAGCAGATAAGATAAGAGAGGGGAAGCTAAGATGGTTTGGGCATGTCAAGAGGAGACAGACAACGGCGTCTATCAGAGCAGTTGAAAGCATCATTGCAGAGGGGAAGAGGAGTAATGGCAAGCCCAAACTGATTTGGGATGAGTGGATTATGCATGACCTATTAGATTTGCACCTCTATGAGTACATGGTCCATGATAAAAGTTCATGGAGTCAGAGGATTAAGGTTAACGAGGTATAGACATGATATAGGGGGTACCTTAGAGTATATTTAGGGGTTTAGATACTATATACGCTTTAGATTGACTCTGCATTTGTTTGTTTTTGTCTTGCATTATATGTGCATATACACATTTATGGGTATTTTTATATCGGAAGCTTCCAATATGTGTTTACTGAATTCTCTTACTAACGCACTAGCACATCATATCCCTATTTTTGTGTCTTTATGCAGGTACATATAGAGCCGGTGGTCTCACTAGAGGCAAACAATCTATCCATTGGGATAGAGGTATTGTTTGCATGCCGCTCATCCTCCCCAAACCCTAACGATAGTTTTTGCTACCGTTGGGATATACTGGTATGATTGATTGATTGAGATTATTTTAGGACTCGTAAGAGAGATAGAAGAGCTTGTAAGGACTATAAGGTCATCTCAAGAGGAAGTTTAACAATGCAATACCATCTTATAGCGTTGGATGTCTGTATCCAACATAGAAGATTGAGAAAACAAATGTCTATAAAACACAGGATAAAATGGGGAAATTGAAAGGAAGCTAAGCAAGCATAGCTTTAAAAAGTAGTATTAGAGCAAGAAGTCTTCAGAAATTCAAGTGGTGATGCAAATGAAGTGCGGGAGGATGTGGTGGTAAAGATAACAAAAATAGCAAAAATTTACTTGGCGATTCAAAATGTCAAATATTTGCAAATAAAGAACCTTGGTGGTGGAAAGAAGTGCAATACGAAGTAAAAGCCAAGAAAACTAGTAATAAGGCACTTCATCTTTACATGAATCAAGAGAAGAATCAAGAGTATTTGAGAAAATATTGGCTTGCTAAGAAAGAAACTAAATAGGCCGTAAACGAAGCCGACTCAAAGGCGTTTGAAGATTTTTATAAGCGGTTGGACACGAAAGAAGGTGAAAGAGATATGTATAAAATTGCTAGAGCGAGAGAAAAGAATACACGAAATTTAACTTAAGTTAAATGCATTAAGATCGAAGATAACAAGATTTTAGTGGAAGAAAAAGGAAATAAAAGATAAATGAAGAAGATACTTTGAGAAATTTTTTAATGAATCAGTGGGAGATCAACTCGTATAAGGCAAGCTACGTAACTCTGAAGAGGATAGAAACGTAACATAAAGTAGGAGAATTTGATTGCTAGATGTAGAAGATACTTTGAAAATGATGAAAAATGATAAAGCGATTGGATGTGACGGTATTCTAGTTGAGGCTTGGAAATGCCTAAGGAAAGAAGGTATAATATGACTCATAGATCTTTTTAACAAGATTGTGAAGACCGGAAAGATGTATGACATATAGAGGAAAAGCACTTTAGTACCTCTGTATAAATACAAAGGAGATAGACAAGATTGAGCAAATTATGAAAATTTAAGTTAATGAGCCACACAATGAAGCTTTTGAATGAGTGATTAAGAAAAGACTTCGTAAAGAGACTAGTTTATCTGAAAAATCAATTTAGATGTATGCTGGAAAGATCAATAATGGAGGCTATTCATCTCTTGAGAAGATCAATAAAGAGATATTGAAAGAAGAAACATGATTTGCTTATGGTTTTCATTGACTTGGAAAATGCATATGATAAATTTTTACGGGAGATCCTGTGAAGGGTGTTTGAAAAAAATGTTAGAATAGCATATACAGAAATTATTAAAGAAATGTATGAGAACATGATGACAATGGTAAGGACTCTAGGAGAACTAAGCTTAGTATTCCCTATTATAGTGTGTTTACACCAAAGATATGCATTAAGTCCATACTTATTTGGTTTGATTATAGATGTGCTCACTCGATACATTCAAGATAGAGTTCCGTGGAGCATATTATTTGCAGATAACATTGTGTTTGTGGATGATATTAGTGAAGGGATCAATACTAAGCTGGAATGTTGACGGTAGATACTAGAAAAAAAGACTTCAAATTGAGTTGAAAGAAGACATAGTATATGAAATTTAATGTTAGCTACAAAAGAATGACCTTCGAACCTTGTGTGAAGCTGGGAGACTTAAAAATTTCTCTGAGTGAGTTTTATGTATTTAAGATCTATAATATAGAAAGATGGAGGAATTGATAAGGATGTGAATCACATGGTATAAATAGAGTGATTAAAGTGGATAAGCGCGTCAGGTGTTCTTTGTGATGACAGTAAGACATGCACTGTTGTACGAGTCTGAATGTTAGACAGTCAATTATGATCATAAACAAAAAAGTGAATGGCGGAAATGTGAATCTTAAGATAGATGTGTGGACATAAAAGGAATGATAAAATAAGAAATAAAATATAAGGAGAAAGGTTGTGATGGATTCTATAGATAAGTAGATGAGAGAGTCAATGTTAGAGGTATGGACTTGTGCAAAAGCTTCCTGTATATGCATATGTTAGACGATGCGAGACAATGAATAAGGTGTATGTTAAACGCGTGAGAAGGAGACTAAAGAAGATGTGGAAATAGGCAATAAGGAAGAATATGACTTTTATGACAATTGGAGAGCATATGATTATTTACCAAATAAAAGAGAGCATATGATCAGTGATAGAGCACACTGAAGATAATTGATTCATGTATGCCGATGTCATGTAGAAGATATATGATGTGAGGATTTTAGGTACTTGCGTCTGAATCAGTGCTGAGATGATACGATAGTTTTGAAAGATGCGTATTCTAAAGACGCATATTATGCATTAAATATCAGGAGACACACAAAGAGGGTAGGATTTAGACTACGAAAAAAAGCAAAACAAAAAAACATGAAAATATAGAAATAAACAACATAAACAGAACACAAGAGAAATGATTAATCTATATAACCGACATCACGTAGTGGAAAAAGGTTAGAGTATTGTTGTAGATGACGCATGGACGCTACAATTTCGCACGAATCTTGTTTAAATTATCATGAGGAGAAGTCAAACATCATGTGATTATAAAATGAAGGCTTCGTGCCTGGAGAAATTGCTCTCTTTTGGTTTTTTACTGATGAGTTGCAGCTGCTTTTCATGTTTCTAGTCCGGGATGATACATCTCTAAACCTTTTAATTTCCTGAATGCAGATTATTGAAGAGTTTCAGAAATGTCATTTAGATCATCCAATTGGTAAATTTTTTGGTGACTGCACAGATTTGAAAATAAAGCTTGATCGCTGTTTCCGCCAGGAAGTAAGTTTCTTAATTTTGGAGTCTTTAGAATTTACTCATCTATCCAAGGAGATATTTTCCATTTTCACTTGAGTCAATGATGCGCTCTTTCTTGACTTTGGAATATGATGGAATAAAGCAACATGTTTTACTAAATTAGATGCGCTTCTTATATTGTGAAGTAGCAGTTGATCGATACAGCTTGAAGTAATTTTCATTTTAGGTCATCGGGAAACAACATATTTGTGTTTCTAACATATAGGGTATGGTTGCGTACATCTGACCCCCTCATACCTTGCCATAGACGGGAGGCTCTAAGGCAGTGGGGTAATGTTATTGTTGTGTTGTTGATCCAAGAAGGAGATAGATCTAACTTCTGCCTGGACCGTGCCTTCTGTGAATGTTGCAGAAAGCTATTAAAAGGAAAGCAAATTTTGAAGAGAGTAAAAAGTTGAAAGAGAGGTTACAAGCTTATAGGAAAGAACGTGCCGCTCAAGAGAAAGAAGACCAGCTTCATGCTAGCTAGATAATGAAATGAGAAGGAAACAATATTTCACCAAATTCTGCAGCTTCCTTAACTTGTCATTGTTGGATCAGATTGGACAGCAACAACCATTGATACTAGACTGGGGAAAGAGGGTATGAGTTTAACTGATTATTGAAATGGTTTCATCAAAGAAAGAGAGAGGGAGAGGTTCAAGTGTCAATTGAGTCACATTCTTGTTTTTCCTTTTTTGTCAAGGAGTAGTGTTTTTCCATTTTCAAGAGAGTCAAAAAGATACTCTTCTTTGAATTTGGAACATGATGGAATAAAGCAAAATGACTCATTAAATTGGTTGCGCTTCTTACATTGTGAAGTAGCAGTCGATCGATACAGCTTGGCGTAATTTTCATTATGGGTCATCGGAAACAGCCTCTGTGTGTTTTTAACACAGGTGTATGGTTGCGTATATCCGACCCCTTGTATCGCGCCATAGACGGGAGCATTTAAGTCAATGGGGTAATGTGTTGTCAAGGAGTAATGTGCATACATTGATTTGAGTCATCCATGTTCTGCTCACTGTTGCTTCTCTATAAATGATTTGGTTTCCAGAGTTTGAGGCTCGACTTCTCTATGATATTACTTTATTGCATCTGGAATAACAAAACATACCCAGTATATCCCAACGACAGTAAAAGCTTTCGTTAGGGTATGAGGAGGATGAGCGGCAGACAAACAATACCTCTATCACAAGAGATAGAGTGTTTCTTTCCAATGAGACTCCTGATTCTTTTATTGCATTTGGAACATATTTTGCAAAATTTTGACAGTCTAATGACCGAGGCAGAAAAAATGGGAATGCTTCTACGCCCTTCACCCCGAATATACATATGTAACGTTCATTCGTATTGTTCATTCGTATTGTGTGTCTCTTTGGCTGAAGAATTAGTACGTTGAATATTGGTTACTTTTGGATCAAAAGAAAACTATTGTGTTCACATATATACCAATACCAAAGAGGTCAAGTATTATTCAGTCTTTGGCAATGGTACATCAAGACCAACGTGTAAAAAGAGCTTTTCTGGTGTAATACACTTCCGTGTTTTCATAGAGTCTGGAAAGGAATCGGATCGTTTAGCCAACATTGGTATCAACATTGGTTTATATTTGAATTCCTCGCAAGTCTATCTCATGCCACAAACATCAAGGCTATTAATTGAAACACATTCTCCGTATTTTTTTCGTTGTTTTAGTCATCATTGTTGACGGAAAAAAAAGAAATAAATAAATGAATGTTATTTTCAAAAAAATTAAGAATAATACACCTTAATATTTTTTTCAAAAAAGAAATAAATAAATGTTCTTTTTAGAAAATTAAGAATAATACACCTCAATATTTTTTTTTGTTACTTCAGCCGTTATGGTTGGTGGAGAAGAAAGAAATGAATTAATGTTCTTTTTAGAAAAATAAGAGTAATAAACCTATGGAGATGGAAGCCAAAGGTGAATCTCGTAATATAGCGAACCGCAATAAGATATCAGGTTGACACATTACTTTATCATAATAATTATCATTGAACCAACTAGGATCTATGCTAAGATTCTTTTCTAGTCTTATCAAAATCGAGTTTCTTTTTATGCCATGAACCTATACTCCCCCCCCCCCCCCCCCCCGGTTTTCTTCCTTATTTCTTCTTTACATCATCCACAAATAAAGCCAAAAAGATTATAAAGGCCTCAAGGTTGGGGTTTTAACTCATTTTCGACATTATTACGCTCCTAAACTGATAAGCCAGCACAGAGGTAACACGTCATTGCTAACGGGTAAAACTTCGGTGACGCTGACATGGACGGACGTGTCAGACGCGCTCAGTCAGCGTCTGACACGTGGCGTTGCAGCGGGATCCATGACAGTTTAATTTTTTTTAACAGGAAGACACGTGTCAGACGCCCATTGGCCCGCGTCACTGAATCTCAATCCATTGCTTGCTAACGGCTCCTGCTCGGACTCTGTCTCTGAGTACCGGTCGCATAGCGTCCGACGTTAAAGCTTGTTTGCATCTCAAAATTTAAGAGAGTCCTTCCTGTCCCAGCTATGATAAGTAGATAAATAGAAGTTGGACACACCCATGTTACATTAATAAAAAAACAGTAATAAAATTCATAAGAACAAGATATGGTGTATTCAACTATTGCACCCAATCATTTCTCCATGATCTTCAAAAATGATTTTTCTCCCTCAAAGCAAGAAGAGTCAGATCGCGTAGCGATCTAATGTGCACAACCTTATTCTGCATTTTTTGTGTAAGAACCTGTTTGC
Organism: Eustoma russellianum; assembly: GCA_036186865.1. Classification (NCBI taxonomy): domain Eukaryota; kingdom Viridiplantae; phylum Streptophyta; class Magnoliopsida; order Gentianales; family Gentianaceae; genus Eustoma; species Eustoma russellianum. Next base: position 2,393,234 of record AP025074.1, on the reverse strand, counting down.
ACGGTATGGACCAGTGACTTTAAGGTCACAGTTGCTGTACAAACCAACAACAACAACAACATTACCCATTGCCTTAGAGGCTCCCGCCTATAACGGGGTATGAGGGATCGGATGTACGCACCCATACCCGTGTGTTGAAAACACACATTACCCCATTGCTGTACAAACCACCACCACCAACAACAACATCATTACCCCATTGATCTACAAACTATAAATAGAAATTAAAATGTAATGTGACGATCCCAGGTGAAATCATTAGTTTACCCTAGGTAGCGCATTGCAAAATCCTGCGAGCACCAGATCAGATACCTTCTTACACGTAGGATCACAAGCCTTTACCTCCTCACACGTCATAGCGGTTATGGCAAGTACTAAGAACTAGAAAGCAGAAAAAATTCACACCGAGAAACAAGAAGCTCAGCAGAAAACTGCAAGCACACTTAGAAAGTAATAGAACCGGAATTTTGCTGAGCAGAAAACAGCAAAAGTAACATTAGAATCCAAGGTGTGCAGAAACAAAATGAACTCAGTTTCAATAATCAAAAAAAAAAGTCGATCAAAAGTGGTGAGGCAAAATCCGCGCGAAAGATCAGCCTCGATAAAGGAATCGCCAGAATAAACGGAGAAAGACAACTTTTCTCCCGATCTACAAGTTCTTTGACTTATTATTTGCTCAGAAAGGCAACAGTAGTCAGATGCAACAAGAATCAATGGCAAAAATTTGCATCGCTAAAGCTTAATATAGTATAATATTCAGACATAATATATGGTTATCTCACGCAGTAGACTCTTTGAGATAAGCAATGAGATCGGCCCGGTCCTGAGGTTTCTTCAGTCCAGGGAAAACCATCTTGGTCCCAGGAATGTACTGCAACAAACAAATTTTCAGTCAAAGGTTCTGTCTGATGTTGCGGCAACATATATTACACGAAGTTTCCAGTCAAAGTAAGAGAATAACAGAAAGCATTCACATATAAAAAAAATCCATACAATCACAAGGACACAAGATAAAAGGTATTAAAATGCTGCAAGTAGAATTATTTGTCTACATGAGCACAAGCACGAGTATTTCATTTCATATACAGAAACAAATGGAGCAATATCTTTAGTTCTATAACACCAGTATACCTTTATGATGCTAATCTAATCACTGTCAACAACAATAAAACAACTACCCCAAACATCATCTTCCACGTGCAACTGGAAATTCTTTACAAAAACTATAAACCTACTCAGTATTCTCATTCCGACAAATAAATCTTATTCAGGCATCGTCCACTTTCACGCATGCAATTGGACCAACAGAAGAAAGATGTCCACTAGTCTGATATGTACCAACCCAGAAAACAGAAACAAAAGAAAAGAAGAAAAGAAATTGAAGCAAGCATATACTTTGGACTCTACCAAACCAAAAGAAGAAAAAAAGAGCAGGACACATAACATATAACTCCTGGCTTTATGCAGATTTACTAACTATAGAATACAGAGGCCTGATGTACTGAGCCCCAGAAAGCTCCATGTAAGTGCGTGAATCTCATCACGCACAAGAATTAAAATGTATACAGATATAAAATTCTTGGACAGGATCATAGGCCCCTAAGATAAGTTCATCCAGACTCACCTCATTTTGAAACCTAAATGCTCAAAGAAAATCGATAATTATGTGCGGGGTAAATACAAAGCAAAACGCCAAAGCATATGCCAAAATTCTTCAATAAAACGATGAAACGCAAAAGAGGAGCTTATAATGTAAGGTTGGCAGTAAGTAAATCAACAGCATCTAGCAAAAACGTAATATAGGGCGAAATACACTCATCCAATTGAACCAAATACATAGCTAGAAGAAAGAATATATTCTTACCTTTTTGGGGTTGAGCAAATAATCATACAGAGTGTTCTCTTGCCAGATCACCGCCATATTCTTGTTAGCAGCAGAGTAAGAATAGCCAGGAGTTGTACCAGATTGCCTTCCAAATAGCCCATTCAAATTGGGTCCTAGAGAAATGGACAAAGTTACAAAATCACTTTAGATTAGCCAAGGGGACAGATTAATGCAAATAGATTCGATAAATAAAGGATACTAACATGAACAAAATAAAATAAAGCATGGGCACATATTGACTTATGAAGCGAGAAGTTGACACCCTAGCTTTTTTTTTTTTTTTTTTTTTTT
>AP025074.1:2380559-2391048 GCA_036186865.1 Eustoma russellianum | reverse complement strand
TTTTTTTTTTTTTGTAAATGACACCCTAGCTTTCTGTATACAAAAGAAAACAAAGACATAAAAACTAAACACTCCTTTGCGGACACCAACTCTGAAACAGCAGAATGAACACATGGAAGATGTCCGGAGAAAATGCATCAATCATATACTTAAGATGTCAGTTACTGAACAGTACGCATATTCTACCACACTCACAACAAGGCAACTGCCACAAGCATGTAAAGTATTCAGATAGTGCATTGCATGACCAATGATAAATCTTCTATTGCCATAAGTTTGCAAAACAGTTTTCAAATAACTTTAACAAGGTAAATTCATTATAAAGTGAAATTTTCCATGTAGCGTCATATTCATGACCTTTTCACAGTTGTATAAGCATGTTTAACCATAGCAGGAATTGGTATAATCACAGGTTCATATGTTCATTCCACAGTCCAACAACAATATCCAGGACCAGTATCGTACCACATAAACATCCCGTAGAATAACTAAGAAGGACACAGCAGTAACTGACTTATGAAGTCATACAATCTATCAACAAATAATAACCAAGTTTTAACTAGTTTGATGTTCTTTTATTAAGTTTGTTGAGAAATATGTTTGGATAATTTTCAAAGTCATGATTTTAAGTGATGAATACTTAAAAATGTCACATATAGTGTTATAAATGAAAGAGTTGAATAAGTGAAGAAAAATGACACGATGTCTAGGGTGGTTAGAAATATTTTTCTAAAATGTGATAAAATAGTTGTTTTTATTTTTACATGATTTATATATGTTTATCATGTTGTGATTATGTGATTTTTATGATGATAATATCTTGTGACTAATATGCCCTCGAAGTTTCTACAACTTACCAAAAAGGGCAAAAGTGGTATTTTGAATTTTGTAGGTACTTGATATGGTGAATATGATTCAAAGAAGATATTATCATCTTATTTATTATCAAGAAGGTGTTATTATATTTAATTCTGACCATCGGGGTCATTTTTGGAGTTTTATCTCACTAGGGGCATTTTGGTCATTTTACCCCCGAAGACAGTCTCGGTATTTTTACTCAAGGAATCTCTTGAGTATCTTATTATATTCATTCTGGAGTTCATTTAATATATTCTTGAAGATTATTTGGTGGTTTTCTATTTTATTCTCTCATTTGATGATTTTATCGACGGTGGCGGGATATGTGACGGTATTCGATGTCACGTTCTATTTTCTCTTGAAGACTCTTATATATATGTTATTGGATGTTCTTAATCATCATCTTTAAGAGATTACAAGGTGTCCTTGGTGCAAGATTCATCACAATATGTCAAGGAAAAATGAGAATTTTGATATTATATGTTGACATAACCTTGTCAACTATTATTTGTTGATTTCTCCTCAAAAATCTGAGTTGGTATACATATACACAGCCTCCAAAACGTGATTATACAGGTGGAGATGATGTTTTTCTCATTTTATGAGTTGGAGACAAGAAGACAAACCAAAAGCAAGCTAATTGGCAAAAGTTGTCAACTTGAAATTTCAAATTTGAAGTTAATGGAGACAAGGTTGTTGGAGATGATTATGGAGGTGCTTTATTTCAAAATTCTCAGCCATCACATGGTCTAAAAGTTGGAGAGAATATGCCATCCATTCACACTATAAATAGGAGGCAAGGTGAAGAAGAGAAGACACACACTTGAAAGCAAAAATTGAAGATTGTTGTCTTGCTATTCTCTTCTCATATTTTCGTTCATACTTTGTGTAGCTAAGGTGTTCCATTTCTAGTTGTTGTCCAGCTACACTATACACACCTTCTTGTGTCTTATTTGTAAGATTGATTAGCCAAATCTATAAGGCTACATCAATAGGTGATAGAGGTGTTGCAACCAAGAGTTGCATAAAGGTGTTCATCCAAGTCTTGAATAGGGTTGGTGTTTAACCCAAGGATCAAGCTTGGTTCTTGCTGTAATTTGGTTCATACCATAGTGAAATCCAAGGAAAGGTGTTCCTTGGGACTGGAGTAGGTCACATTGACCGAACCAGGATAAATTCTTGGTGTTCTTCTCTTGTTTCTTTATTTCTATTTTCTGCCCGTTTTTGACTGCAGTTTTCACACCACTTCTCACAATTTGAAAAAATAGCTAAACATTTTCAAAATTCGTGATTTTTGGTGGAGTTATACTTCAGACTGTTAGCTTTCATTTGCAACAAGAATCACTTGATTTGAGCAAGGGAAAGTTAGTCTTTCAGTCTTTGCAAGATAACTGCTCCAATCTGGCTGCAATCTGACCAGTTTTGAGAAAACTTAAATTCTGTATTTTTCGAGAGTTGGTTAAGGTCAGGGCCTTTTGAAACTTCATCTACACATCCTAAGGAGTGTTTTGATATAAAGATCAACCTTTTTGATTGAGTATTCAAAGAGAAACACGTTTTGCAAAATCAGCAACATTCTGTCCAATTCTGTCCAGATTGACCATCTGAATCTTTTTATTTATTTGAAGGGTCAAACGATCTTATTTTTGTCTGATTTTTGGATAGAGTCTTGTTAACTCATTGAAGTTACATTCTGGAAAGTTTCATAATTTTTGGAGTTGTGTACAATTATTTGTGAATTTTTGAAAAACGGGTTCTGAATCTGAGGTGGTTTCAGATTCTGTTTTCAAAGGGGATTTTAACAAAGGGATTGTAGTGTAATTTCCGCTAACCACTATTCACCCCCCCCTCTAGTGGTGTTTATTGCAGGTGCACGGTCCAACAATTGGTATCAGAGCCAGACCAACACCACTCAAAAGAAGCAAGATTCAACACCATACAAACAATACAAGGCCAAGAAACAACAATTCATTATATACTGCTTGTCTCAAATCCAAGGTACATACTATGGCTATTGTTTCTCACAAAGGTGAGTTGGAAGGTATGTCTACACAACGTCCTCCTCTTTTTGATGGCAATAATTTTGTTCATTGGAAACTAAGAATGAGGCTATTCTTAATGGCTATAGACATCGATTTATGGTCTATAGTTGAAGATGGGCCGTACATTCCAATGAAAGCTATACAAGTTAGTGGAGTCACTCAAGAAGTCGAAAAATATAAAAGTGAATGGTCATCGGATGATAAAAAGAAAATAGTCCATGAATGCTAAAGCTATGCAATTACTTTTGAATGGACTTACAACTTCTGAAGCAGGATATGTGTCAAATTGCACAAGCGCACATGACATGTGGAAATCACTTGTATTAAAGCATGAAGGTACTAGTGGTGTTAAAGAGTCAAAAATAAACATGCTTATGACTGAATTAGAGACTTTCAAAATGTTGCCTAACGAATCCATAACATCTATGGATTTGAGAATTACTAACATTTTCAATGCACTTGAAGCTTTAGGTAAATCTTTTACCAACAATGAGAAAGTTCAAAAGGTGCTGCGAAGCCTTCCCGCTGAATGGGATCCAAAGGTTACGGCAATTGAAGAAACGAAGTCAATTACTAAGATGGACGAATTAATAGGCTCACTCAAAGTATATGAGGTAAAATTGAATCAACGAAAATCTGAATTATCAAAGCCGTCAAGTAAGTCGATTGCTTTTAAATCATCTGAGCCATCTCATAGAAACAATGATGAAAGTAATAGCGATATTGAATTAGATGATGATTTAATATTAATAGCTAGAAAACTTAGAAAGTTTTTCAAAAGGCCTAATCAAAATAGACAACAGTCTTCTTCGTCTTCTTCTCAAACAAAGAAAAATAATTTTAATAATAACAAGTGGAATAATAGAGAATTAAAATGCTATGAATGTGGTAAAAAAGGACATATTTCTTACGATTGTCTGGAAAAGAAAAATAATAATAACAATAATAAGCAAGTCAAAGACAAGGAGCCTCAACGGTCCAAGACAAAGGAGCCAAATGCAAGAAAAGGCAAACGAGCAATGAAGGCGAGCACATGGAGCGACTCGTCTGACTCAGAATCAGAAAATGAAGAAGCTCAAGTCTGCTTCGTATCCAGCGAGGTAATATCTTCTTCTGATATAGATTCTGATAATGAAATGTCATTTGATGAAATGTATGAAGAATTCTTAAAGATGCATGCTCACTGTAAAAGGCTATCTAAAGAGAAAAAGAAACTAACTGAAGAAAATGATAAGTTGAAGACGTCCAACTTGGAATTTTCCGATCAGTTAGAATCTTTTCAACAAGAGTCTTCTAATACTCTTGATTCTTTAGAGAATAAAATTGAATCATATAAGAAAGATGAACAAAAGTTAAAAATGGAAAATAATATGTTAAAGTCTAAGTTAGAAAATTATGAAAAAGAATTAGCACAACTTACTACATCTAAAATAGATTTAGAAAAAATGTTGGAACAGTTTAAGTCTGGAACTAATATGTTAGATACTTTAATTTCATCACAAAAATATGGAAATGATAAAAAGGGGTTGGGCTATATAGAAGAAAATGACAAGTTAGACAAAAAGACTAATTTTATATCATCTAAGTCTAAATTGCCATATAGTACAACTAAGTCAAATGTACACATTTTGCCTACTCCTTCCTCTACTCATTCTAAGGTAAAAATACAGCATGCACCTCCAAAATCAACAAGGCAAAACTTTCCATCTAGATCACATAAAAATTATGCATTTATGTATAAAAATGTATCTAGGCAAAATCAAATGCATCCAACGTATTATAATGCATATAAACCTAAATATAGGCAACATACATATCCTCCTTATAAGACTTATAGGAATGTAAATACATTATATGATTATACATACATGGCTCCATTCAAGAAACAAAATCATATGCCTCACACTCATTATCAAAGTTGTCCAAAATATAATGCATATAAACCAAGATATAACATGTATGACAATGTATCGTCTTTTAAATGGAATCGTCAAATAAATGTTAATCCTCTTTATTCAACTTATGAAAATGCCAAATATGTGCCCAAAAGGTACATCCAAGTTTGGATACCCAAAGGGTATATAAACAAAGATGGAACCTCTAACATTCAAGGACCCAAGTAAAGGGTACCTAAAACTTTGTCTCCATTGTAGGAAAAACGCAAAGAATGCAAGAAGGAGGCAAAGTCAAAGAATCTGAAAACCAAATGGTTTTTAGATAGTGGATGTTCGAGGCACATGACGGGCAACCCCAAACTATTCACCGAACTGGAACAAATTGAGAATGGAGGAAAGGTGACATTCGGTGATAACAACCAAGGCAAGGTCGTTGGAAAAGGAACAATTGGGGACCCTAACACATTTCAAATACGAAATGTGTTGTTAGTAAGCAATCTTTCTTACAATTTATTAAGTATTTCGCAACTTATAGATTCTGGTTATCATGTCTCTTTTCTTCCTAATTGTTGTGATATAATAAATGAAAAGGGAGAAATTGTTCTAAAGGGAAATAGGGATGGTAACATTTACACACTATCACTAAATAATATATTGAATGCTAGGATTAAGTGTTTAGTATCACATGACTTAGATGTGAACTTATGGCATAGACGGCTAGGCCATATAGGAGTTTCAACCATAGAAAAATTATATAAGAAGAATCTAATTAGAGGAATGCCTAAGTTAGACTTAGATAATTTTCAATTATGTGAAACATGTATTAAAGGAAAACATATAAAAGAAACAATGAAACCAAAACATGAAGTGAGTACTAGTCATATACTAGAATTGCTTCACTTAGACTTATTTGGTCCAAGTAGGACAAGAAGTCTAGGTGGACACTACTATGTGTGTGTCATAGTAGATGATTACTCACGCTACACATGGACATTGTTCTTAACACACAAAGACGATGCTCCATTAGCAATCGAAACCCTTATCAAGCAACTTGAAAACATTTATGAAGAAAATGTCAAAAGAATTAGAAGTGATAGAGGTGGAGAATTTAAAAATAAAGACGTAATCAAATTTTGTGAACTACATGGAATAAAGCATGAATTCTCACCACCAAGAACACCACAACTCAATGGAGTTGTTGAACGTAAAAATAGAACACTACAAGAAATAGCTAGAACTATGTTGTGTGAAAACAAAGTACCTAGATATTTGTGGGCTGAAGCTGTTAGTTGTGCATGTTATATAATAAATAGGCTTTCTATTAGAAAGAAATTAAATAGAACACCATATGAGTTATTGAATAATAGACAACCTAAGGTAGATTATCTTAGAGTATTTGGGTGTAAATGTTTTGTACTTAATACCAAAGATAATTTAGATAAATTTGAACAAAAGTCTATTGAATGCATATTTGTTGGATATTCAACTAACTCAAAGGCATATAGGTGTTATAATCATGCATCTAGAAAAATAATTGAATCTATACATGTGAAATTCAATGAGAATGCATATTTTGACGTAAGTGATAAAAAGAAACAAGAAAATAATGTTGAAAATATGTTTGATGATGATGATATATTACTTGAGCCTGTTCATGATCATCTAGAACCAACTTCCCCTGAACAAGATGTGCATGAACCTTTAGGTGAAATAAATCAAGAAATTTTACAATTGGAAGATAATCTATCTAATTTACAGGATGTTCCAATTGTATATGAAAATGTTCACACGAATGAAACATTTGAACTAGAAGAAGGTGAACCTAGTCAACTTAGGAATTGGTGGCTTATAGAAGATAAACATAAACACCCTAAAGAGCTAATCATTGGTGATCCAAGTGTTGGGGTTAGAACACGTAGAAACATAAGTCAAGCTGAAGGGCATATCTTAATATCACACTTAGAACCTAAAAATATTAAGGAAGCATTAGGCGATTTATCATGGATAGATGCTATGCATGAGGAATTAAATCAATTCACAAGGAACAACGTGTGGGATTTAGTACCTAAACCTGCAGACAAGTCTATCATAGGAACTAAATGGGTATTTAGGAATAAAATGGATGAACAAGGAAATATTACAAGGAATAAGGCTAGACTAGTCGCACAAGGTTATAATCAACAAGAAGGAATAGATTATGAAGAAACCTTTGCACCCGTTGCACGACTAGAAGCAATTAGATTGTTACTTGCGATTGCAAGTATAAGCAAAATTAAGCTCTTCCAAATGGATGTCAAGAGTGCATTCTTGAATGGATACATTCCAAGAAGAGGTGTTTGTCAAACAACCTCCTGGATTCGAAGATCCAAAGAATCCTAACCATGTTTACAAGCTTAAGAAAGCTCTATATGGTTTGAAAACAAGCTCCAAGAGCTTGGTATGATAGATTTGCGAACTTTCTTATTGCAAATAATTATCAAAGGGGGACCATCGACAACACATTATTCCTAAGAAGAAAAGATAATGATTTGTTAATAGTTCAAATATACGTAGATGATATAATCTTTGGTTCAACCAACCCTACCTTAGTAAAAGACTTCGAAGAATGTATGAAGTCAGAGTTTGAAATGTCAATGGTAGGAGAGTTGAATTATTTCTTAGGACTTCAAATCAAACAAACCCCTCAAGGAATTCACATTAGCCAACTTAAGTATGTCAATGATATGATTAAGAAGTTTGGCTTTGAAGAGTTGAAACCTACAACTATCCCTATGAGTGTTAGTACCAAACTTGATAAGGATGAAAATGGTAAACCTTTTGATGACACACTTTATAGGTCTATGATTGGCTCATTGTTATACTTAACTGCATCAAGACCTGATATCATGTTCAGTGTGTGTATGTGTGCTAGGTTTCAATCTTGTCCTAAGGTATCACATTACAATGCAGTTAAAAAGATCTTTAGATATCTTAAGCATACACCTCACTTAGGACTGTGGTATGATAGAAACGCTAAGTTGGAATTACACGCATATAGTGATGCTGATTATGGTGGTTGCAAATTAGATAGAAAATCCACTAGCGGTACTTGTCAATTTATAGGAACCAACTTGATTTCTTGGTTTTCTAAAAAGCAAGCTAGTGTAGCTCTTTCTACCACTGAAGCCGAGTATATCGCTTTGAGTTTATGTACTACCCAAATACTTTGGCTTAAACAGCAACTTAGTGATTTTGGCATTAAAATGAATAAGATTCCAATTTTCTGCGATAGCACAAGTGCAATCAATCTTTCACGGAATCCGGTGCTTCATTCTAAGGCCAAACACATTGAGGTGCGATATCACTTTCTTCGTGATCATGTTCAAAATGAGAATATAGTGATAAACCACATAAGAACTGATCATCAAATCGCTGACATCTTCACCAAACCCCTTAATCAAGCCACTTTTGAAAACTTACGAGCCAAATTAGGAATGATGACTTACGATACCATTGTATAGTTCTATCTTTTGCATGATTTGCAAAATAAAGGGGGAGATAGAATAAGAACATGGAACATGATTTTAGTTGATAAGTCATGTTTTAGTTGGTAAGTCATGATGAATCATATGCTAAGTTTTTTTTTATTGGTATAAATTTTGGAGCATAGGTTAAGGGGGAGAGTATGAGTTGAGGGGGAGCAGCATACTATTTAAACGTTGAAAACATAGTTGAAAACATTTGGTTAAACTTTTGGTTAGACTTTTGGTTATAAGTTGTGACATTAAAATCATGTTAGGTTATTTTGAAAATCATCCAAAAGGGGGAGAATGTTGAGAAATATGTTTGGATAATTTTCAAAGTCATGATTTTAAGTGATGAATACTTAAAAATGTCACATATAGTGTTATAAATGAAAGAGTTGAATAAGTGAAGAAAAATGACACGATGTCTAGGGTGGTTAGAAATATTTTTCTAAAATGTGATAAAATAGTTGTTTTTATTTTTACATGATTTATATATGTTTATCATGTTGTGATTATGTGATTTTTATGATGATAATATCTTGTGACTAATATGCCCTCGAAGTTTCTACAACTTACCAAAAAGGGCAAAAGTGGTATTTTGAATTTTGTAGGTACTTGATATGGTGAATATGATTCAAAGAAGATATTATCATCTTATTTATTATCAAGAAGGTGTTATTATATTTAATTCTGACCATCGGGGTCATTTTTGGAGTTTTATCTCACTAGGGGCATTTTGGTCATTTTACCCCCGAAGACAGTCTCGGTATTTTTACTCAAGGAATCTCTTGAGTATCTTATTATATTCATTCTGGAGTTCATTTAATATATTCTTGAAGATTATTTGGTGGTTTTCTATTTTATTCTCTCATTTGATGATTTTATCGACGGTGGCGGGATATGTGACGGTATTCGATGTCACGTTCTATTTTCTCTTGAAGACTCTTATATATATGTTATTGGATGTTCTTAATCATCATCTTTAAGAGATTACAAGGTGTCCTTGGTGCAAGATTCATCACAATATGTCAAGGAAAAATGAGAATTTTGATATTATATGTTGACATAACCTTGTCAACTATTATTTGTTGATTTCTCCTCAAAAATCTGAGTTGGTATACATATACACAGCCTCCAAAACGTGATTATACAGGTGGAGATGATGTTTTTCTCATTTTATGAGTTGGAGACAAGAAGACAAACCAAAAGCAAGCTAATTGGCAAAAGTTGTCAACTTGAAATTTCAAATTTGAAGTTAATGGAGACAAGGTTGTTGGAGATGATTATGGAGGTGCTTTATTTCAAAATTCTCAGCCATCACATGGTCTAAAAGTTGGAGAGAATATGCCATCCATTCACACTATAAATAGGAGGCAAGGTGAAGAAGAGAAGACACACACTTGAAAGCAAAAATTGAAGATTGTTGTCTTGCTATTCTCTTCTCATATTTTCGTTCATACTTTGTGTAGCTAAGGTGTTCCATTTCTAGTTGTTGTCCAGCTACATTATACACACCTTCTTGTGTCTTATTTGTAAGATTGATTAGCCAAATCTATAAGGCTACATCAATAGGTGATAGAGGTGTTGCAACCAAGAGTTGCATAAAGGTGTTCATCCAAGTCTTGAATAGGGTTGGTGTTTAACCCAAGGATCAAGCTTGGTTCTTGCTGTAATTTGGTTCATACCATAGTGAAATCCAAGGAAAGGTGTTCCTTGGGACTGGAGTAGGTCACATTGACCGAACCAGGATAAATTCTTGGTGTTCTTCTCTTGTTTCTTTATTTCTATTTTCTGCCCGTTTTTGACTGCAGTTTTCACACCACTTCTCACAATTTGAAAAAATAGCTAAACATTTTCAAAATTCGTGATTTTTGGTGGAGTTATACTTCAGACTGTTAGTTTTCATTTGCAACAAGAATCACTTGATTTGAGCAAGGGAAAGTTAGTCTTTCAGTCTTTGCAAGATAACTGCTCCAATCTGGCTGCAATCTGACCAGTTTTGAGAAAACTTAAATTCTGTATTTTTCGAGAGTTGGTTAAGGTCAGGGCCTTTTTGAAACTTCATCTACACATCCTAAGGAGTGTTTTGATATAAAGATCAACTTTTTTGATTGAGTATTCAAAGAGAAACACGTTTTGCAAAATCAGCAACATTCTGTCCAAACTGTCCAGATTGACCATCTGAATT
>AP025074.1:2327516-2380549 GCA_036186865.1 Eustoma russellianum | reverse complement strand
TTCTGTCCAAATCTGTCCAGATTGACCATCTGAATTTTTTTATTTATTTGAAGGGTCAAACGATCTTATTTTTGTCTGATTTTTGGATAGAGTCTTGTTAACTCATTGAAGTTACATTCTGGAAAGTTTCATAATTTTTGGAGTTGTGTACAATTATTTGTGAATTTTTGAAAAACGGGTTCTGAATCTGAGGTGGTTTCAGATTCTGTTTTCAAAGGGGATTTTAACAAAGGATTGTAGTGTAATTTCCGCTAACCACTATTCACCCCCCCCTCTAGTGGTGTTTATTGCAGGTGCATGGTCCAACAAAGTTCAGCCTGAGATATAGTTGCATGTCACAGTCCTATACCAGAGCAGTCTCCTACCATAAATCACCCAAAAGCGCATCGGTTGCAAGTCAAAATTGAAGAATTTGAGAAAGGAAAATATCTTTCGTATATTCGATGATATCGACAATTGTACAAAGCAAATATATAGACTATTGAAAATGCTATCTAAATCTTCCTAATTGAATTTACAATCTGTCTCCATAATTGGCATGCATAATTACAGAACACGGCATGCACACGGTTTGACCAAAAGGGAATATTCATAGCATATTTTCCAATACTCCCCCTCAAGTTGGCGCGTGAATGTCAATGAAGCCCAACTTGGACAAGAGTGTTGTTAGTCGATCCGAACCGAGTGGCTTAGTAAATAAGTCTGCTAATTGACACGTGGATGACACTTTGCTGGGAAGCACTAGTCGAGCAAGATAATGTTGACGAACAAAATGACAATCAATTTCGATATGTTTGGTTCGCTCGTGGAAAACCGGATTAGCCACAATGTGTAAAGCAGCTTGATTATCACAAAACAATGGAACTGGTGAAGAAACATCAACTCCCAATTCACCAAGTAATCTGCGTAGCCAAAGAATTTCACTGGAGGCTTGAGTCATGGCACGATACTCAGCTTCAGCTGAAGAACGCGAAACCACCTGTTGTTTCTTTGACCGCCAGGACACAAGAGACGTACCAAGTGAAATAACATATCCTGAAGTGGAACGACGAGTAATAGGACATCCCGCCCAATCAGCATCACAATAGGCTTCCAAAGAGAGAGGGGAGCTGGAAGAAAAAAGAAGACCACGACCAGGAGCATGCTTGAGATATCGAAGTAAGCGAAGAACGGCATCGAGATGACATTGCCGAGGCGCATGCATAAACTGACTAAGGGTATTCACAGCAAAGCAAATATATGAACGTGTTACTGTAAGATATAACAGACGTCCAACTGTACGCCGATAGCTACACGGATCTGAAAGAAGTGGAGAATCCGAAGGAAAGTCAACCTTTTGATCCATAGGAGTACGAGCAGGTCGACACCCAAGTAGACCGTGTTCCTGAAGTATGTCAAGAACATATTTTCACTGATTTAGAGTAATGCCTTGCGGTGAATGTGCAACTTCTATGCCAAGAAAATATTTGAGGGGTCCAAGATTCTTGATCTTAAACTTATCGTCCAGATATGCCTTTAGACGTGTGATTTGCGGTAAATTGTTCCCCGCCACAATGAAATCATCAACATAAACAAGAACAGCAATAAATGTTGTAGAGAATGAAAATGTAAATAAGGAAGGGTCAGAAGTAGACTGCACATAACCAATGGACACAAGTGCAGTAGTGAACTTTTCATACCAATTACGGGATGCTTGACGCAAACCGTAAAGTGACTTATTCAACCGAAACACACGACTCTCCCTCTGTTTGGCAAACCCTTGGGGAATTTTGAGATAAACTTCCTCCTCCAAATCACCATGGAGAAAAGCATTATTAACGTCCAACTGGTGAACATGCCAATGACGAACTGCGGCTGTGGCGAGTAAACAACGTACGGTGACAAGTTTTGCAACAGGGGCAAAAGTTTCATGGAAATCAACGCCCTCCACCTGTGTATATCCTCGGGCAACAAGACGAGCCTTATATCGTTCAACTGACCCATCTGGATTATATTTAACTTTATAAACCCATTTGGAATCGATAGCTCGCTTCCCAGGAGGAAGGGAATTCAGAGTCCAGGTGTTGTTTGCTTCAAGCGCCTCTATCTCCTTTTACATGGCAATTTGCCAATGTTTGTGTTGTGCTGCTTGTCGATAAGAAGTGGGCTCATCTTTTGGAGGTAGCTCGTGCGCTCCGGTTTCAAGCTAGCTTGCCTGTTAAATTTTGGGGAGAGTGCATACTCACAGCGGCCTATTTAATCAATCGTATGCCACTTGTTATTCTAAAACATAAGACACCTTATGAGCTTCTTAGGGGAAACACGCCTTCTTATGAGCACCTACGAGTTTTTGGTTGTTTATGTTATGGTTATACTTATCACGGAATTCATGACAAATTTGCTCCACGTTCTACCAGAGCAGTATTTTTGGGTTATCCGCATTCACAGAAAGGTTATAAGTTGTATGATCTAGACACTCATAAGACATTTGTCACTCGTGATGTAGTATTTCACGAAACGCAGTTTCCATTTGCTGCCAAGTTATCAACTCCTGTTGAAACCCCCTTACCTGCACCGTGTTGGGATGATGTTAACCCTAGCGTACTCACAGAATCAACGAAGCAAGTTGCTCCTTCACATTCTGACCGAGAACCGCGGGCGCGAAGGTTACCACGCCACTTGCAGGATTTTGAAATTGAGCTCCCACCGTCAATCAAACCACCCTCTGCATCGCCTTCTCCGACTGCTAATTCTACGGTATATCCCCTATCCCATTTTATTTCGTAT
The DNA here is from genome assembly GCA_036186865.1 of Eustoma russellianum. NCBI lineage: Eukaryota > Viridiplantae > Streptophyta > Magnoliopsida > Gentianales > Gentianaceae > Eustoma > Eustoma russellianum. The sequence continues at coordinate 2,377,783 of AP025074.1, read as the reverse complement.
GCTCGTTTGTCACCTTCCTATTATGGTGAGTATTGGAAATATGGAGATTTCGCATCTCCAGAGACTGGAATAATTGCAGTGGTTTGAGTGGACATTGCAGTAGGTTGAAGATTCGAATAAGACGGAAACAAGGAAAACAGACGTAGGATCAGAAAAGACGTTTAGGGTCTAATCCCTCTCTGATACCATGAAGAATTTGAGAAAGGAAAATATCTTTCGTATATTCGATGATATCGACAATTGTACAAAGCAAATATATAGACTATTGAAAATGCTATCTAAATCTTCCTAATTGAATTTACAATCTGTCTCCATAATTGGCATGCATAATTACAGAACACGGCATGCACACGGTTTGACCAAAAGGGAATATTCATAGCATATTTTCCAATAAAAATTTTATGCAAAAACCTATCCTACCACAAATGAACCAACATGTCACCCTCGCAAGATGCAATAAGCTCTCTTGCGAATGAAGAAAATTATTTGCTACCAAACAATTTCAGTTATCGACGTCTAGACCCAGATTCAATGAAAAAAATAGCAGATTATCTAAAATCGTGATATGTTATCCACGAATACAAAGAATATACCTAAAATTTTGAAATATTGCACTGGATATGATTTTTATGAATCGAACAGCAACAAAAATCACAAAAATAACCTCAAAACATGAAAATCTATCTACATAGCCTTCACAGTATAAGCAAAAAATATCTAGGCGAGAATCCAAAAAGAAGGGGGCGGAAAGCAGAAAACAGGTGAAAGAGAAAAGTTAGATCTGAACCTTGTTTGTGACCAGCGCCTTTATCAACGGTGTGGCACTGAGCGCATTTAGTCTTGAAGATCTTTTCACCGGCTTTGGTATTGCCAGGGGGTGCCTCGTTGAATGTCGCCATATTCCACCGTTCAAAGCAGAGAGTTTGGGTACGATTATTGTTAGGCAAAAGTTTCTAGGAAATTCGAAATGACTCTTTCTCTCTCCAACTCTTCCCTATTTTAGTTGAAATAATGAGCCGTATGGCATAGCTCATTTGATTTTGGAGAGACGAATTTGCTAACAAAATACAAGATTCGAATCTCGCAGCCTGTATTATGGGTATCTTATCTTCAGACTATAATGTGGGTCTTAAAGGTGGGCTTCTAGTGTGGGTCTGCGTGTTCTGTGTCTCCCCTTAGCATGCTGCTGAGTACTTAATTTACATCCTCTCAGCTGCCTCACCGTACCGAGATGTGAGGGGCCCTTGAAGTTGGGGTTCAACCTTTTGCTAACTAGTTGAAATAATTAACTGTACACCTCTTTTTATTAGCCATAATTATTATTAGAACTCTTTTAATTTAATTTTGACATTTATACTACTGTATTTATATACTAAACCAGAGATTATTGCCTGCCAAAGTTAAAGTCTAAAGCTACTTTAAACTGTTCTAAATCATGGGATGTTGGAATCATATATCAAACCATATAAGTTAAGAAATAATAGTTTACACTAACTTGAAGCAAAAATTCCAATTTTTAATGTAGTCTAAAAATACATAGTTGTAAATAAATCTAAAAGTAATTACCCATAAACATGTAAATATAATTATTACTTTAATTAATCAAAGGATGGAAGGCAAGGTCAAAATAGGGGCTTTTAGTTCCTGGTAAAAGAACGCGTGCCCATGAGGCGGCGGCACGCGTCAGAATACTTGTGTGGTTAATAACCAACGGAGATCCTCTCTCTTCTTTTTGGTTTCTTCTAGAACAGGAAGGCCATTTTTCTATTTTCCTATTTTCAAATGGAGTAAAAGATACCGTTTTGAAATATGATAGAATGAAACAAAATTACTCACTAAATTAGATATACTTCTTATATTGTAAAGTAGCAGTTGATCGATACATCTTGATGCAATTTTCATTATAGATCGTTAGAAAACAACATATGTACGTTTCTAATATATATGTATGATTACATACGTTCGACCCCTTATATTTCGCCATAGACAGGATCATACAATGGGGTAATGTTGTTGTCGTAGAACAAGAAGGCCACGGCTGTTTCTTTTCATTCTTTTTAAACAGGAAAGGCACGGGTTTTCGTTATTTGTCCATTATTCATAATGTAAAAAATATTTATTAAGATACTAATAATTAGTTAGTATTTAACAACATGCATAAAATTATTATTTCCCTAAATCTTTGGAATATATGTATTGTTTGTCAGACGTTTATCTTCTTCAAATTTATCGATAGATTTTGTTGTCATTGAAATATATAAGGTATGATTTATGATGATGATGATGGTCTTTTTTGAAAGATATGATCATGTGATCATGTGTTGCACACATGATCGCAAGCTTGACCTGTATAATGTTATATGAATTTATTGTGAACTTTACAATTGTCATTAAGACATACTAATAGTTACTTCCTATTATAATACCAATGAAAAGTAATACTAACAAGAAAAAAATTCGCATATGGTTGATGAGTATTTAAGTAGCATCCGGATTTTCATCTAATTCGCTAAACATCTATACTTATTAGGGAAATAGTCACATGACATCCTTACTAACGTCATAATGACAATTTTCATTTATTTTTTAAAAGTTTAAGAAAAAAATAATTAAAAAATAAAAGAAAACCCACCCCCGCCATCGACCTCCCTCGCCTACCAATCCACCTTCCTCCATCTTCATCTTCTTCTTCCATTTTCATCTTCTTCCTCCATAATTTTCAAAGTCTTTGCCTTCTCCTCATTTTCTTCCGCCCTTGCACCGCCACCTGCTGCCCTCTTTCTCCACTTTCCGAAACCCCACACCTTCCCCTTTTCTCTCCGCCGCCGCCAGAAACTGAAATCCCATCTGAAGAATTGCCCATATTATCAAACAAAAAATTGGGGTCTTGAGAATCATACAAGCTGGGAGTATAATCCTCATATAAACATGACTTGGGCGGGCGATTGATGCGCCGCCATGTTGCTCTGCTTCTCCTTGGAAGTAGCTATATGTTTTTATTGTGTGCTTTTGCAACTGTTCAACATTACAGGGGACTTGCCAACAATGGGGTCGTTGTTTTTCCTCGTACTGGTTTTCTAGTCACCTCTGATTGTCGGTGCATCAGCGGACCTGCGTCGACAAATAAATTCAGGACCGGAAATAAAGAAAAGAAAAAGGATAAAGAAAAACAAGAAAGAATATCTTTAAAGAAAAATTAAAGATTGTGGAGGAAGAAGATAAATATGGAGGAGGAAGAAGAAGAAGATTGATGAAGATGGATTGGTAGAGGAGGGAGGTCGACGACGAGGGTGGGGGTGGGGTTTTCTTTTTTATTTTTGAAATTTTTTTAAACTTTTAAAAAATAAATGAAAATTGTCTTTATGACCATCAAGGATGCCATGCCTATTTCCATAAGAAGTATGGTTGTTCAGCGAATTAGATGAAAGTCCGATGATACTTAAAACTTTGTAGAAAAGATTGGATATCATGTGCAATTAACCCGTATTTCAATACAAGAAACTCACCCGTAATCCTTGTATTTTTCTTTTTCAGTTCCATAGTATATCATCTCTGTTTGCTTTGTCAAAACCGCTAGTCCATTGATTTGTGGACCAGAAAGCATTTTCAGACGGTGGATCTCTGATAGCAGATCACTCACTACACACATACACACACACACATACACACACACACACACACACACATATATATATATATAAACATGATTAAAAACTCTACTGACACAAAAGATATAACAAGAACAGATAATAAAATAAGTAAAACAAGTAAATAAAGACGAAAAACTTAGGGTGATTAATCTCCCCAATAAGATAAATAAAAAATAGAAAATAAAAAAGGAAAGAAGTGAACAGGATTAGGCGAAACTGGTTCCCGCCATTATAAACAGTAATTACTAAAAGGGGATAAGGAGAAGAGGATTCGGCGGTTAAACTGGCCATATATAATATTATATAATATATAATTAAGACTGTAATTAAAGAAGAGTATATAATTAGGCGGATAATCCATCTATATGCATGATACTAAAATTATCATCATCAATCATACCCAGTATATTCCAACGACAGCAAAAGTTATTGCTAGGGTCTGGGGAATTTAAGCAGCAGACAAACAATACCTCTATAGTTTGCTTCCAATGAGACTCTCGGTTCTATAGATACAAATAATCAGTGATACTGAAATATTAAAAAACATAAATGTAAATAACACAAATTTAAAAAGATTGAAAACAAATCATACCATATATTTCTTGAAAAGTGGAGATACAAGAAGATGAATCTGCAAAGTATTTGGAATATATTCAAAAACATGTATATGCATATATATACGTATACACACACACACACACACACACACACACATATATATATATATATATATATCTCAATGCATTGAATATTGCCTTCAAATCAATTTAAAGTTCCCACTGTGAAAATAGGAGAGTGGGAGTAATTAACAAAAAGCAACCAGTTTCAACTTTCAACTAACTGAATATGTCAGACATATGCTTCTATACCTTCTGTTATGACACCAGTCTATAAGGTCTGTTAGCCCATATACGAACAGAGAGCTATTAGAGAACGAATCTAACATTCTGTAAAGCACAGGGATGAGCCGAAGTGCAAGGCCGAGGTCATCACAGTGATGAGCCGAAGTGCAAGGCCAGTACTGGGCCGAAGTGCATTGCGGAGGTCATCACAGTGATGAGCCGAAGTGCAAAGCCAGTGGTGGCCGAAGTGCACTGCAGAGGTCATCACAGTGATGAACCGAAGTGATGAGCCAAAACATAGATGAGCTCAACACAGGGATGAGCTCAACACAGAGATGAGCTCAACACAGGGACCGAGGCGAGTCCAGGACTCTGACCTTAAGACGAATTGCTCCGGTATATTGTGCCCAACCGAAAGTAGCAAACGTCTCCCAGGATACAACGGCCTACAGTTCTAAACGAGTGATGAAATGCAGCAGCAGTGTATGCAGCAATGGATTATGCAGCAGCAGTGTATGCAGCAGCAGTGTATTGAAGAAACAGTGCACTGCATTTATGCAGTATGCAGCAATGGATTATGCAGTATGCAGCAGCAGTGTATGCAGTATGCAGCAATGGATTATGCAGTATGAGAAGAGAAGGAAAATTTATGTGTATTGAAGAAACAGTGCACTGCCTTTATTTATAGAGGGAAATCTTGGAGGTTACTGCAACCCACGATCGTACTGATCGGCCAGTAAACCCACGTTCACCACGCACCCCACGACTGCCTCTACTCGGCCATTAACCCACGACTGATAGGAATCAGTCAGTTGAAACTGTCAGCTCAATCTGAGCCGTTAGATCGTAGGATTAAATCATAACCGTTGGATCAAGTAAAATATTTTCTGGAAAAATTTAAAAGAAAATTTATCCAAAAAGATAAGAACCGGGCGGGCGAGCCACGAGCACGAGCCGAGCCGAGCCGAGCCGGACGGACGAGCGGGCAGCGACGCACGCGTGTGTGTGGCTTTTTCTAGGTCTTCCCTCCGGTCAAAAACTTCTCATGCCCTTAGGGCACATCTAAAGTGCCTCTCCTAGCACTATATTTGGTGACATTTTCCCTTCAATTTGCCAATGTGGTATATTTGTAAAAAGGTGATGTGTCTTCTTCTAATGAAGCCACATCACCAATTTTCCAATTTGCAACCGATTTTTATTCTCACTTTGAGCATTAATTTCTCATTCATCTGGTATCGAAATTGAGTGATTAAAAAGCCTAAACTCATCTACTCATTACGTAGATAATTTAGGATTCATTAGTTTTCATTTTTGATAAACGAAAACTAATCTCAATTAAGCTCAAAGTATGTTACTAACCAACTTTGGACAAACCCATTTACAAATTTTTCTCCAACAAGGTCTTTAATCCAATAACAAAAATGCAGACCAAATCTACATGAATACAAAACCAAAACCAAAGCAATAACAAAAGTTATGGAAAAATGGAGTTTAAATGAGAATAAGCATGCCTTAGACAAGGAATAGGATAAATAAAATCAGGAGGAAGAACAGCATGCTTTCTGAGTATTGACATCCTGAGCACCAACTGTTATAGTCTTCCCTTCTTTGATAGTTGCTGCCGTTGGATCCTCAGAATTTGAAAGCGCCTTTTTGCTTATAGTTCTATAAATCTCTCCTAGTATCATTTGAAAAGACTTCTCCACATTTACTGCCTCTAGAGCAGAGGTTTCGATGAAAGAGAGACCTTCCGTTTCCGCGTATCCTTGAGCATCCTCTGTAGCCACTGCTCGGAGATGTTTCAGGTCGGTCTTGTTGCCGATTAGCATGATCACAATGTTTGAGTCAGCATGGTCTCTCAGTTCCTTCAGCCACCTGCTTATATTGTCAAATGTGGTTGGTTTGGTCGTGTCGTATACCAGTAGTGCACCCAGAGCGCCTCTGTAATAGGCGCTTGTTATGGCTCTGTATCTCTCCTGCCCAGCTGTGTCCCAAATTTGAGCTTTTATTGTCTTTCCCTCAACCTATAAAATCACCAATGACACGTAAATGTGAAGCAGTTAGCTGGATTACTGATAGAATGAAGGTAACTAGTGTACAGATTATCAGAACAAGCCGAGCAGTCAAGACTTCAAATCTTCAAATGATATAGTAACAACAGTTCAACAAAAATAATCATAACCAGTATATCCCAACGACAGCAAAAGCTATCGCTATACAAATGATATAGTAACACATATATCTAAAGTCTAAATACAGCATTTGAAGTGCGCTTTGATCTAGGACGGCGTGTGATAAATTCAATTTCACACTCCACCTAGACATTAAAACTCTCATGAAGTTAAGAGTTATGATGGTATTAGAAAAGAGGTCTAAGTTCGGCCCATCTTCCAAATCTAGAACTTAGCACAACAAATCATTACCCTCATCTAGGGCTGTAACGAGCCGAACGAACCGAGTATTGCGTTGTTCAAGCTCGGTTTATTTAACTTAGCGAACGAGCCGAGTTTGTTCATTTATTTAAACGAACATATTTAATTGTTCAAGCTTGGTTCGTTTAACTAACGAACAACATTAACGGGCCGAACACCTTAAACGAATGGTGCCACTTATCGAAACGAATGACTTGGTTCATTTACAACCATACCCTCATCACAGGCCTAAACTGAAGCTCAGCCAACTTAGATTGACAAGTTAGATAAGCATTGCAAACGGAAATTTCTCCATAAATAACGAGGTAGATGCCCACCATAATATGGATGAAAAACTTGAAAGCATAGTTAGAACCTAAAACCTGCAGCTCTATAATTGAATTTTCGATTCACCAGTCGTATAAACCAAAGGCAATAATTCTGACCAAAATATCCAGGACTACATAAACATATCTCATAATGAGAATAATACTAATGATAATGATAATATGTTTCAAAAACAAAAAGATAATGTCTGACTGAGATTCATTGATCCATGAATCGGTGAACGAATTCAGGATTTTCTCCTTAGAAACAAATATTGAAACAACGTCATTTCTAACTATCAGCACTACAATGTCCAACTGCAACAATATCAACACTAACACCAACACTCAAGTTTTTTCCCCATTATTTGGAGTCGACTATATGGGTCAATCATTTCTCTTGCGCTTTATTTATTTATTTATTTTGCTTATTTTAATTGTAGCCTAAATCTTACCTTCCATCGGTGTCATAATACCTAATGCATAACATATACGCATCTTCCAAAACTATCATATCATCTCACCGTACATGAATCAACTATCTCTATCACTGACCATATACTCTCCAATTGTCATACAAGTCACGTCATTTCTTATTGTCGCTCTCCATGTCTTCTTTGGTCTCCCCCTCTCACATTTAACATGTACCTCATTTAATATCTCGCACCACCTAACATGTGCATCTGAATGATACTTTCATATGTTTATATCATATTAACATTGACTCCCGCATCTTCTCATCTACAAGAGTCACCCCAACTTTTCTCCTTATATGTTTATTTCTTACTTTCTCCTTCCTGTTATGTCCACACATCTATCTTAACATTATCATTTTCACCACTTGCATTCTTTATTCATGTTCATGATTGACTGACCAATATTCAGACTCATACAGCAGTGCAGGTTTTAAGTTGTCCTGTAAAACTTTCTTTAAGCTTTAAAGGTATTTTTTGTCACAAAGAAGGCGAATTTCTTCACTTTAACTATCTTGCATGTACCATGTCATTCATCCTTGTCAATTCTTCCATCTTTTTGTAGTATAGATCCTAAATACCTAAAACTCTAATTCAGATAAATCTCTGGTCTCCCAGTTTCACACAAGGTTCCAATGTCATTCTTTTGTTGCTAAAATTAAACTTCAAAAACGTTGTCTTATTTCGACTTGATGTGAAGTTATTTTCTTATAGTGTCTCCTACCACCATTCCAACTTAGGATTGACTTCTTTGCTGGTGTCATTTACCAGTACAATGTCTACTGAAATAAAATGTTCCACGAAACTCTATCTTGAATATGCCGAGTGAGTTTATATATAACTAAAGCAAGTAAGTATCGGCTATAAAGATTTTTGGTATAAATCCACTGCAATAAGGAACTTTGAGCGTAGTCCTCCTAGAGTGTTTACGTTTGACATAATTCACTAGCTGAGTAGGAACGACTTAATATAGATTTTCATTGCATCATAATTCTATAAGAATCGCAGCAGCCCTAGCTCAATTGTCACCGTATTCGGACTAGCAATGGAAACCGTTGCTTATTTGACACTACATCCAAGCCCCTTAAATGCAATTTTCCTTGCCGAAACACAATTCGGACCAAACGGTACGTTCCACATGGAGAACACCCTAGCATTAGCATACTTTCTCTTTTAATCTATGTTTATGTTTAACGACAAAGTTTTTACACTGGCCGCCAACCTAAGCAACCCTCCTTCGTTACCTCAGCTTAAGACCAGCGATCGAAAACTCGACCAAGCGGAGTTAATGTCATACCTCAGAAAATTAAAAGAAATTCATAAGATGAGCACAAATAGGAATAAAAACCTGAATCTGTAACAGGAAAAAGCGCAAACCCCTCACTAGGCTAGATATTGTGAGCATTCTAAGTTACTAACCACAGAAGAAAAGAATAGAAATTTAGCAAAGAATCTATTAGACATTGCAACCTGCATCTCTATCTTTTATTTTGTTTTACCTTTTTTCTGTAAGTAACCTCCAGCCTGCAGCTCTGTTTAACAGGCCTACCACTTGAATAAATCAAGACTCAAATAACTTTACGAATCACTAATTCACTAGTGGAGTAAACCAAACGGCATCCACTGTCTCAAAAACCTGTGAAATGAGATGAGTGTTTCCAAAATAGACAAAGTTTCGGTGGAGCGACTTAGCGTCTAAGTTCATAACCAATTAATCTAATCGAATTCAAGATATTGCATCATCAGCACGAATTAAGAGCAGAACGATACAATTTATAATTATCAACAATCGATTCTTAAGACTAACTGCAGCAAAACTTAGCAGTCTAAAGTGAAGGATTTGAACCAAAACAAAAGATCTACATATCATCAGCACATACTAAGAGCATAACGACACGATTTATAGTTATTAACAGTCCAATTCTCCTGCTAAGTACAAACAGATGATAATAGATAAGTCTGAAAGGTGGATGATTTAAGAATAGAAACAGAAAATCTCAGCAAGCAAATGCATCCACCAGAACTGAGGAATCTAACAACAGCAGAAAACTGAAAAGTACAGATAGCAAGCAGAAGTGCGTAAAGCTGAAGTAGACGTACTTGCAGAGTCCGGGTAGCGAATTCGACGCCGATGGTGGATTTAGATTCCAAGCTGAACTCATTTCTGGTGAATCGAGAAAGGATATTAGATTTCCCCACACCGGAATCGCCGATGAGCACCACCTTGAATAGATAATCGTAATCCTCGTCAGGTCTTCTCGCCATTTTTTGCACTAGTTTTCTTTGCAGATCGCTTCTCTGCTTTATCTCTCTCCTCACTCAAGTTCACGGCTCACAGTTCACACTCTGTTCCTTTAACAACCGTAAAGCGAGTGAAGAGTCTGTAAATGTTGAAGTTGATGATGATTTCACTAAATGATGGGGGTTCTATTCACATTAGATTTTTAGAGGCTAAAAGTAAGGCTCCAATAAGACACGTTTACGAAATCAGTTTTTTTAAAAAAAATTGTACCATCTCCTTTAATTTTGTACACGCGGCGACGTGTGATTGAAGGTTTCAATTTTAGCCTCACATTTACCCTCATAGGATCTCATCCGGGTTTTATTTGTGTTCGGAGTTTGACATGGCGACTTTTTTAAGTTACAAATTTCTTTTATACTCCATTAGTTTTACAAATATTATCTTTATCCAAAAAAAATAGATTTCAACACGATTTTTGAAATAAAACTATTTTAATCAATATCTATTTTTACATTAGCTGTTCAGTTAAAATAAATTAAAATTTTACTCTCTCTATTTTAAAAATATTGTTATCTTTTTTGGTTTGTCCCAAAAATATCGTCCACCTTTTAAACATAATAAGTAATAGTAGTCAAAGTTTTTATACCGATCTTTCAATCAACACTTACATGATTTATCTCTATTTTGCCCCAAATAACCAATCAGTGGTAGAACATGATTAGTAACCCGTAAAATTTAACTTTTTTGAATTGTATTCAAATTATGGCAATATTTTTAGGACAGATAGAATATATAAGTAATAATTAAAATGATAGTATAAAAACTTTGATTATCAATATATTCTTAAATGTTGAATCAAACAGATACCCACGATTTGGTTAAAAAAATGTGATCGAAAATCTTAGTCAGCTATTTAAAAAAAGAGACCACCTACATCTTTCTCTGTTAGCTCAGCATACGAAATCCAAGTCCCTGAAGAGGAGGATGATAATAAAAGGAAATGGCAGAATATATGGACACTAAAAGGACCCCAACGAGGTAACCTCCTGCTTTGGCAAGCAAGACTTGATAGGTTGCCCATGAAGTCGTTGTTATGGAAACAGCACCTGGTTGCATCGCCGGCTTGTGAACTTTGCACGGCACCGATAGAAAGTGGATTGCATGCTCTACGTGATTACCCGCGCGCTAGGGAGGTATGGACAAGGCTATTACCCCGATCAAATCAGTTAACTTTTTTTGACGATGTGGGAGGCCTACCTGGGTGGATTGATCGAAACATAGACCAAAGATGTATAAAGTCGTACAGAGGCGAGAAATGGTCGTATGTCTTCAGAGAAGCGGTCAGCTCCATTTGGCATGACAGAAATAAATCACTATTTGAGGAGGAATATATATATCCTGACCTTTATAGTAGAGTGAAGGAGGTATTTGATAGGGCCAGAAATATTAGACTTGCTTGGAAGGTGACACATGAGGGTGAGAGAAACATTGATTCTTTGTAGCAGAAGTGAATAGCATGTACAGATTGATGTGACTTGTTATTGAATAAAAGATCCCATTCCTCCAAAAAAAAGAGAACTCTGGTATTACGATGGTAGTGCTTGCTAGTAGAAGGCACGAAATTTCTGATATAGCAAAATGAGGGGGAAAGAAAAAATACATCAGTTTTATTAAGAAAACTTATTTTTATCACATGTTTAAAAGTAAACATAAAAGTATATACGATAGTTTTGTCAAAATCGCCATGTAAAATAGACGATCGTTTTGAGTGAATCAACATTTGCCCGTGATTCTGTCAAAACTATTAAAATATGCACTAGGTCATTTTACCCAAAAATCTCGAGAATATTCTATTGATAGACAGTTTTTATAAAAAAAAGGTTTCTTTGTACTATTAAAATAGTATGATGTTTCGAAATTACAAGGTTAACATCAGTATTAAAGGAAAAGAAATCGTCACAGTTGTTGATAATTGCGGCCACAACCTTTTCGACGGCTGGAGTGCCGACCACGAAGAAAGAAAAATCATCATTATCCAAAAACGACAATATAATAACTGCGACTGTCGGAGTGTCACACAACGAGAGGTGATGAGAGCACTTAGGAAGATGAGAATAGCTAAGGCAAATGGCCTGGGTAACATACCATTGAGCCGTGAAAGTGTTTGGGAGATGAAAGAGTTTAATGGTTAACTACTCTGTTCAACCGTATTTTCAAAACAGAATAAATGTCAGATGAGTGGAGAAGGAGTGTCGTGGTCCTTCTATACAATAATAAAAGAGACGCACAATGTTGTGGAAATTACATGATGATTATATTTCTAAGCCATATAATGAAGTTATAGGAGAGAATAATCGACACTATAATTAAGAAAGAAACTCAAGTTACGGTTAACTAATTTGATTTTATGACAGGATGGTCAACTACGGAAGTAATACACATTCCAAAGAGATTGCTAGAGAAGTATAAGGAGAATAAACGAGATCCACATATGGTTTTTATCAATCTTGAAAAACGTATGACAGTGTGTCATGTAGGCTGATTTGGGATACTCTTGATGCAAAAGGAGTTCCTATGAAGTATATAGACATGATTAAGGATGTGTATGATATGACGAAAACAACCATTCATACGCATGTAGATAATACATACCTTTTTCTAGTAGAGATAAGCTTCATCAAGGGTCTGCTTTGAGCATATTTCTTTAGTTGTCCTAGATGAGTTGTCAAAGCCGATCTAGGAGACAGTCTTGTGGTGTATGTGTTTTGATGACGATATTGTATTAGTCGCAGAGAGCAGACATACCCTGAGTATGAGACTAGAGGAGTGACGAGGTACTTTAGAGAGAAAAGACCTAATGATTAGTTGTTCTAAGACCGGATATATGCACTGCGACTTCAGCGGCGCAGGCGACAGTGAGAATAGACAGCTCATCATCGAGGGTCGAGTGGTCCCATAGGTAAGTAAGTTCAAGTACCTAGGATTGTTCATACAACAAGATGGTGATATAGATAGTGATGTAGCACACAGAGATCAGGCATGCTAGTGTAAATGGAGAGCAGTCTTAAAGGTGTGTGACAAGAATTTTCAAAATAACTTAACGGAAAAATTTTATGGGGTGGTAGTGCAGTCAACAATGTTATATGGAACAGACTGTTAGGTCATCAAGAAAACACAGTCGTATAAAATGGAATGAGTAGATATAAGGATGCTGCGTGGGATGTGTGAACATACAAGTCTAGACCAGATAATAATTGATGTATTTAGAGAAAGGTTAGGGGTGACTAGTATAACAGCTAAGATAAAGGAGGAGAGACTAAGATGGGTTGAACATGTCAAGAGGAGACAGACAACGGCGTTTGTCAGACTAGTTGAAAGCCTCAGTGTAGATGGGAAGATGAGTAAAAAGAAACCATAAATGACTTGGGATGAGCGAATTATGCATGACATATTAGATTTGTACCTTTTTGTAGACATGATCCATGATAGAAGTTCATGGGGTCAGTGGATTAAGGTTGAGGAGGTTTAAACAGTATATAGGGGCGCCTTAAAGTATACTCAGGGGCTTAGATACTCTCTATACTTTAGTTGACTTTGCACTTTATTTTTGTCTGTGTCTTTTATTATTTGTGAATATACACGGTTATGGATATTTTAGTATCATAAGCTTTCTATTTGTGTTTTCTGAATCCATTCACTAATACATTATCACATTATATCTCTATTATTGCGTCATATATGCATATATATATATATATAGAGTCGGGGGTTCCACTGGAATCAATCTCTCTATCCCTTCAGATAGAGGTATTGTTTTTGACTAACTCTCACCCTCCTCCGACCCTAGCGATAACTTTTGCTGCTGTTGGGATATATTGGGTATGATTGTTCTCCTAAGGAGGGAAAAAAGACAGGGGTCAAAACATAAATCACGGAAAGTTTGTCCTTGAAATGAAATAACATCGGCGGCTGACTTTACGTCGAATTCAAATGGTAAGCGTAATTCTTAAGAAGAAACAGAATCTCAATTTAAAAAGGAAAAAAGGAAAAAGAAAAACAGAGAGAAAACCAACGGCAGCGTAGAAATCAAAAGCAGAGATCAAGACAATCGCAATTGATTATAAAGGGAAAATTTGCTTGAGGGGAAGGAAAGATGAGAGAGATCTCAGCTCGGAGATCTTGGCAAATTCTTCTGTTGTTCTCTTCAATTTCGCTGCATTTCTTTTCAGGTTCTGGTTACTCCTCTTGTTGCTTATCCGTTTGATCTTAAATTGTAGATGTATGATTCTAGATTCTCAAATATATGCAGTTAACAGCGTTCTAATTGTGATTTCTGTGGTGGTCACCGTTAGGCATGCTTCTGTGGTTTCGGAATGAAGACATGAATCAATTTGTGAAATTATTTTGAATTTTAGTGCAGTATTTTATGCCCCTAAAGTCACTTTTTGCAACATGTGTAACGATCCGTCTCGATTTTGCTTTGAGCTAAGATAATGTACTGGAGTAAGCAAAAGAAAAGGTTTTGGAGCGTGAATCACCAATCTCAGTGATATGAAAAAGATTTTGCAGATTTGTAGTTCTTGTTCATTTGTTTTTTCCTTTTGAATCTGGAGTTGACTTTTCTTGACTTCAATTTAGTAACTTCATGTGTGTGGAATTTATGTTTCTCCTTGAATTCAAGTCAATGTTTTTGAATGTCTGCTGAATTGGTTGGGGAATTATTTCAATTGAAATTTGATTTGTTGAAGGGTAAAGTCGGTAGATTTTCTTATTCTGAAGTTTCAAGCATTGATACTAGCTGTGGGACATTATTCTCTGACTGGTCCTGCCAGTAGAACGGTAAAATCATGAATCTGAGCAAGGTGTTGCAACAAAATTTTCTCAGCCAGCTCCAGGAGGTGGCTTCACCTATCCAGCTTGGATGTCTTGGAAGGCATGTCAAAAGGGTTTTCTTGTGCTTCATAGTAATGTTGTAACTAATTGTTGTTCTTTGGTATCTTTCTTCTTTTCTCAAGCACATTGTGGCTCAACTGGTCTTGTTTCTTCATGTTATGGGTCCTTTTTATCTTAAAATTCTTCGATGCCCTGATCTTATAACAAGCACTATGTTTCTTAGCAATATTATCCTTCTGTTTCCTCAACTACCTCTACCTCTTAGATGCGTATTTTTTTACAGGTTTTTCAGTGGAGCCTCCTAGTTCCAAAAATGGGACAAACGGTGATGCACATTCTACTTTTCGTGGCAGCAAAAAAGTCAAAGTACTCGTAATTTTATGCATTGTCGTCGCAACTGCTGTTGTATCCTTTTTCCTTTTCAAGCTTTGGCAAAAGAAGAAGCGTCAAGAGCAGTACGCTCGTTTGCTTAAGTTATTTGAAGAGGATGATGAACTTGAGAACGAGCTTGGGCTTAGAGATTGATTCTTTTCACCATCTGTGTTGCTGATACATATAGTCGTGGTGAGTTTCTCTTGTGCTTTTTGGCTTCAGTTTGGTAGAGGAGTTCGGTTCTACTTAGAGATTGATCATGGTCCTTTAACGGTGCCATTTGTGTTGTGTACGTTTAACTGCTCGATCAGCTATTTTCTAGGTGGCGTCAAGCATCCGCCCAAACCTGTAGTTCTGGCACCTGGTGTATTCATCCATGTATATATATCAGTATGTTCGAAGAGTTGTTGCAAGTTAGAAAAAAACTACGGAATGCAATTTTGTCATCTAGACATTACCTGTAGAGTACTTTTCGTTGAATTGATTATGGCCATTTAATTTTTAATACCATTCATCACTGGCTGTCTTTTTTCGTGTCTTAGTAGCAAAAAGTGTTTTACAAATGGACAGAAAAGGAAGCAGTTTGGTTTCTCTTAGTAAGGGTGGTCTGCTCAGTGTACCTTAACTTTGGATGGCCATGTACGTTCTTTGGTGAAAATGTATTTTCAAGTATCTATCATCTGGAGCTTGAAGAAAGACAGACGTTTCACCCACTCTATTCTAGACGCTAAGTGCATCTTGGTAACAGTTGTTTCCACTGCAGGTCCTATTCAGTTACAAGAAAATATAAGAAGCTGGTACTTGGACATATCGTTTTGCTTATTTGAAGCTAAATATGCAAAAGACAATTAATCTGGACGTTAAGTTCTGTTTTCTAGACTCCCTTTATGTTGCTCTCTCGTGCTCTTCCTGAGTTTTTTAGTCTTTAGCTTGGAATTTCAGTATATGATGAAGTTCACAAATTTAAAATGGTACATAAATCGCAACCATCCTATTGACATGACATTCCCCTGTACTTGTGTTTATCCCTTTTGTCATGGATTAGTAGTCACTCGTGTATCGTTCTAAAATTTGCTATTTGGCCAAATTGACATACCTGCTTCCTTTGTGATAGATTTGGACAATGTTGTTGCTCTCCTGTTCCATTCCCTCTATTATCCCACTTATTACATCCCTATCTTGCAGAATTCCTGAGGTCACACTGGGGGATAATCTCAATCGACTTGAAACGCAAAACAATACAGTTTAGCATCCAGACTTCAGGTTATGTATACTGGAAATTTTGAAGTTTCTTGCATATATGATCGGTGTTTGAAAGATTACAATATTACATTGCTTGGGGTTCATCATAGCATAGACCTTCTGTGTTAGTTGTATAGAGGAAATGCAGTTTATTGCATGGATTTGAGACAACAAGAACTTTTTTGAACCTTTGCTTTTCTTCTGGGAGTTTTGCTCGGGGAGAGATATGTTTGTATCTCCAGCCTCGTACTGATTCATTCTTCATCTCATCATTGAACTGTTCTGCTGATGGTGAGATGAGATGATTTGCGTGTTTTATATTTGATTTGTTCTTGGGGGAGTTCATTGTAGAAGTGAATTACCTTGTCAGAGGGAACTTCGATTCTTTTTGAAATTTTGCTCATTTGGATATTTACTCCCTTGTGTGAATATCTTTTTTCTTCTTTCACTTGTTTAAAATTTGTGCATTTGTTTATTGTTTCTGTTTTTCATGACCTTTTCCCATCTCTCTCTCCATCTCACCCCACCCAAAAAAAAAGAAAAAAAAAACAAACAAACATCCTCCAGATAAGGAAAAAAAAGGCGTTCTCGGTACACTAGATCCGGAGAAAAGCCGGATCGCTTCACGATATGAGGTACGTAAACTTAGCTTTGGAGGGAAAGAAAACCTTAAAAATGTAAATAAGGGAGCTTCCTTTCCATTTGGAGTTGCCTACATTCTGTTTCTTCTATGCTTTGCCTAAAAGTTACCATTTGCCTTCAGCTTGGAAGAAGCAACCTTGACGTGCCTTTATGTTTAAATTTGAAATTTTCCAGGAGGAAAAAATAGAGACGCACATCATCCTTCATCTAATTCTATCTACCCATTATCATGAATCATATGTTAACGAACCGAGCTGAGCCGAATATTAAGTTTTTGAATTCGGATTCGTTTAGCTAAACGAATTGTTTGGCTCGGTTCATTTTACTAAACAAGTTTTAAAATTGGTTGGAGTTTGATTCGATAACATTATAACTGTTTAAACGAGCCGAATATTTCGCGAATAATTTAGCTCGTTTAACTAAATGAATTCAAATATGTGTTTGTATTTGGCTTGTTTAAGTAAAATTAACGAATGAACTCGAACAGTTCGTAAACTGTTTGGTTCGTTTAACACCCCTGATCACCAAGTATGAACAACCAAAAGGCCACCTTTAGACCATATAGACGTAAGCTAAAACTCTTGCTAAGTTCAAGTTCTCTCCATTTTTATGTGTTAAATATTAAATAGAAAATTTTGAAGTATTTGACAATTGTCTAATGTTCATTTTCTTTTCTAAGGCATTGTTTTTCCTCTTTAGAATATTATAACTACTTTAAACTTATTTAACATGTGATTTGTATCGAAAAAGTATATCTTATAATTGGAAATTTGACTAAATTATTCTCCTAAGCCATTATCTTTCCTCCGCAACAACAACTATCAAACTGCTTTTTATAGTATTTGAAAGAAGAAAATATATGTTGAATTCTTTAACTTTCTTAGCAAGCACAAGTTTCCTCTTGTAAAGATAAAGGAAATTAGTATTTGGTTACTTGAATAATTTAGTTCATGTTCTTATACTTGGTCATTGGTTTTCCTCGGTAACAACATTATATTTAACGTATATTTTGGAACAATGCATGTTAAGTTTTTATAGGTTGAGTTATGAATGGAAATTTTGCCGAGTATGTATCTTTTCTGATACTGAACACATTCGTCACGGGAAAAGTGATATTGGAGAATCACTGAGTTGTATGGTAACCCTTCTAGGACATAGCTCAATTGATATTCGGATTGAGATTTGCTCTAAAAGGTTAAGAGTTCGATTCCGTGTGTGTTGATATTCGGATTGAGATTTGATCTAAAAGGTTAAGAGTTCGATTCCATAGACATGTGGATGTTCCACTACTGCTAGGCCGAAGGCCTAGTTCACAGAAAGACACCTTGTGTGAGCCACTGCGTAAGTTCTCATCCATTCTAGGAGACCGATGAATTTCTGATTTGAATCATTTACAATTTTTCTTGGTGCTGGGATGATCGGACATGAGGACAGAGACATGAAATGGCCTTTTGTTCCATGAGTTGTCTGGTAACGAGAAAATCTTTATGTTGCCGGAAACTCTTTATGTTTGCCCTAGGACAAAACGTCATGTCTCCACATAAATCAGACAAAAGATAAATTGGAAGATGTGCTTATTTGACTTAAGGTCAAACCTACCTATCTGAATAGATACCTTTTTCTTCCTTCTATTATCATGTCACATATATAAAGATTTGTGTCACGTGAAGATTGAACCTAAGACCCTTTTTTTTTTTTTTTTGAAGTCTCAATTTTAATCACTGAGATAAAACCTTATTAGCATCCTAGCAGATACCCCTCGATAGCACAACATATAAATCACGGGACGTGCTCTAGTAGACAAACCTCAACCGAAGGCAAGAATTTATACTATTTAAAGGAATACACAGGATTAGAGATATTGTCTGCCTACCACTTACCCTCTCCAGACCCTAACGATAGTTTTTGCTGTCGTTGGGATATACTGGGTCCGGATGATGACGACGACAACACAGGATTAGAACCTCTGATCTAACAGGAAGTAGATTATCTTTGAATACCCGCTCATAATCACTAGACTGAATCCTTGCAGCTATAACGTTCTGGGAGCGTGCTGGTGCCCTCTTGTTAGATTTTTGCCAAAAAAATAAATCTCAGTCTTCAAATAACAATCCACTATACAACCCCGATCAATCCAATCCAACCTAGGAGTGTTAACGAACCGAGTCGAACCGAATACTAGATTTTCGAATTTGGATTCGTTTAGCTAAACAAACTGTTCGATTCAGTTTGTTTAGCTAAACGAACTCTAAAATTGGTTCAAGTTCATGTCGATAACCTTGTAATTGTTTAAACGAGCCAAACAATTCGCGAACAATTCGGTACTGTTTGGCTCGTTTAACTAAACGAATCCGAATACCTATTCGAATTCGGTTCGTTAACAAATAATTACTGAACGAATACGAACCGAACACAAACAGTTAGGTTCGTTCAACCGCCCTGCCACCACCCAACCCTTGTGGACCGCAAGTGAACAAGTTTTGCCTTGTGGACTGCAAGTAAACAAGTTTTGCGGATTCAACTTTACCTTTCAATCTTTCACATGTTTATTTTTTATCTCTTAATGTGTTTAAAAAAACAAAAACAAAAAAACCTGTGAAATGCAAAAGGAGAAGTTTTCTGAAAATGCAAATGGAGAAGTGTGAATTTAACTTTTACCTTCAGCACGTTTAACTTCTACAACAACCACACAACAACAACAATTATTCATTGCCTTAAAGGTTCTCGTCTATGACGGAATATAGGAGATCGAATGTAAGCAACCATACCGATGAGTTAAAAAAGAAAGAAGTTGTTTCCAATGAGCCATACTGAAAATTGCATCAAGCTGTGTCAATCAACTGCTAGTTCACAACATAATAAGCGTAACCAATTTAGTGAGTCATTTTGTTTTATTCCATCATATTCCAAAGTCAAAGAAAAGAGTGTCCTTGACTCCACTGAAATGGAAATTTCTACAACCACCACACAACCAACCGTAATGGTCATCACCAACCGTTGAACCCTAAAAAATGGAAGTGCAGAAGTCTCGAGGGAGTAGAAAGATTCCATCAAATACATACTATTATATGTCAAACAATTCGCTAGGTCAAAGAAATCAGGCAATAAAGCTTTGCAGCTTCTGCGAACAAGAACTTCTGGCCATCGGTAGCATGCAGTCTTGTATATGCAGTATTCATGTTTTTCTTATAACTGCAAGCAGATAATCTATACATTGCTTACTAATACATTGTATAAAAAATTCTGCTTGAACTCATTGCCCAAAACTTACTCGACAAAATACTTCTGCCTCTATGCCAGTAAAAAAAATGTCATTATCCTCAACATACCTACAGACTTCTATCAACATGGTCCTTCTTTCAACTATAGGAGCAATTTATTCTTCAATATATCATGCCTGTTTCTCGCAGCCAAACAAGATGGCACAAAAGATATAGATATAAGACAATATGTGGAAAAAGGAGAGGGGGAAAAAAGGCACCCCAGATGATAGAGAGATAACCAGTAGTAATTTGTGTCTTTTGCCAACTTTAAGACAATAATAACGGAAACTATATATTTGTGTTTACTGAATTATCTCACTAACACACTACCACATCATATTTTTATTATTGTGTCATTTATGCAGGTACATATAGAACCGGGAGTCTCAAGCTCTCTATCTTTTAGGATAGAGGTATTGTTTGTCTGCCGCTCACCCTTCCCAGACCCTAACGATATCTTTTGATGCTGTTAGGATATACTAGGTATAATTGATTGATTGATAAGACAATAATTACTAGAGTTTTGGGAGTAGAGTAACTAGAGCTACCATATCACATAAAATTGCACTGTTTAAGTTCTTCATAAGATAAATGAAAAATCATTGAGATTGAAGCAGAATTACCAGTAAAAATCATGCAAATATTTGCATCCCTTTTGGGATTTCAAAAGCATCATGGCTGAAGGAATTCAGGATGGAAGTAATGACAGCTTCATTGTGGCGAGTCTAAAGAATTCTTTCGGGCATGAACCATACAGTTCTCAGTCAAAAGCTAAGCTACATCTGGCAGTCAATATCAGCAAATACTGCACAAGAAGGCATGCAGCTCAATCTATCTTCCGAAATATGCATCTTCGTACCAATCAAACTTTGCCGGAAGAGGTTTCAACCACTTGCCAACCTTCCCTCCAACACTATTTCAACTCAACTTATTCTGCTAGATTTGATGTGTGAAATTAGAGATTCTGCAATATCGCATAAACCCTTCCTCCCAACTAATTTTACTTGAAAATCACGGATCAACATGCTCATCCTCTCTTGATCTTTGCCAAGCTTGCTTAGCTCAATTGCCTGACTCCTCAGTACCAGTCCGTAGAGATGTAAACAAGCAGAATTGTCACCTCTTAATGCCACCCGTAACAAAGAGTTGGACTCTGAAGCACTTGACTGGGGATCATGCAAAACTGAGAAGCTGCCAAATGAAAGGTCAGGTGAATCAAACAATTTATCCACATTGTCACTTTCTTGATTGACATTATTTGACCTTTCTGCCGAAACCGTTGACCACCTTCTGGCAACCCTCAAAATGTTAGCAGCCTCTCTCATCCCACTCAGAAAAGCTCCGTGCATCGTAGCTGGATACTGTCTATTAGTCGCTTCTCCAGCAAAGAACAGCCGATCTCCAACACTCTCTGCGAGAATATCATAATCGTCTCCTGAAGATCCAACAGCAACATAAGAGTAAGATCCATAGGAAAATCGATCTTGGCCCCATCGAGTACAAACTGCCTGAACTGGATCTGGAACAGCTATCCCTTTAGGACTAAAAATGCTCTTCAGAACTTCAAGCACATTCTGGACAGCTTCAACGGGAGACAACTTCTCAAACCTAATCGCTGATTCTCCAGCCACAAGAGCTAAAAGTAGTGGTCCCCCAGCTACCGCCGAGTAACTATAAAATAGAAAGAATTCTCCCCTTGTGTTTGGATTATCAGTCAAATGCCCAAAAGTATCAATATCCCCACCCCAGAAATCATAAGGGAACAAGATTGCAACCTTATTGAGCAATCCAAACCCCAACCTCTCAATGACATCTTTCTTTCGCTGTGGAAGCTCAGGCACGAACTCAATTGTCCCCTTCTTAAGCACGCCCAATGGTACAGTACAAAGAACCATATCGCCTCGATACGCCTGTCCACCAGCATACACCAATACCCCATCACTGCCATATCTTACACTCTCTACTGCACGGTTATAGAATATAGGAAGGTCTTCAGCCAAAGCCCGAATAAGCCTCTCATTGCCGCCTGGTATAAAACAATGATCTCCGCCCATTTCATACGGATCATCTTGATCCCAATATGACATTGATAGATTACCCATCAATGACGCATTTGCATATTCTAAATTGGCCAAATGCCAATCAAAGAGCATCCTTTCTAACGGATCCTCTGCCACTCGTTGAACTCTTCTAAATGTCTCTAGTGCAGTCCCTAACGGAACATCTACCGACTTAACCTCCTCTAGCATTGCTTGTCTAAGCTTACATACCCTATCTAGCAGCTTATTAAATGAAACTTCAACTTTAGAATCAACATCAGAGTTCACATTCCTACCATCAGGCAAATACAAAGGGCAAACATCCCTCACCTTATGAAGAGGAAAACCGAGCTGTCTCGCCAACACCCCCAACGGATTGCCATTAATGCCTGTCAGCACACTTCCACCTAAATCTGCTGCAGCCTCGGTATTAGCTTTCTCACCACTCATTCTCTTTGATCTAACTCTTCCCCCTGGCCGTGCCCTCCCCTCTAAAACAACCACCTTAAATCCCAAGAAAATCAACTGTCTAGCAGCTACTAAACCCGATAATCCAGCACCAATAACAATCACATTTCCCTTAATATTCCCATCCAGAGGTTTCAATTTCATCTCTTTAATAGCTGGAGCTACTCCAAAGTTAATATATCCATGGTGAAGCAGAAAACTATATGCCGCATTCACAAGGCCCTTATGCTCCGCCCTAATAGACTCCAAAGCGTGATCTTTAGTTAACCAAACGGAAACATTCGATCGCCAGCGCGATAAAATGTGGTTTCGGACAATTATATAATTGGCTTGTTCAGTTCCTCCAATTTGTGAGACCACATTAGCCTCAATTTCTTCCTCGGTTAGATAATCTACAGGAAAACCTACGGAACTAGCAATCAGAGTCTCAATCTCGACTTCCTTGGCTACGTCAGACACTTTGCCGGCGCTTCCTCCGATTCCGCCGCTACGACGGCGGATGAGTAAGTAGGGTTTGCCATTGTCTTCACCATCTGCAATGTCGGTTTCGGAGTTCAAGTACGCTGTGGAGGGTTTCGGGTGGGACCGGAGAACGCGGAGCCGCGAGGAGGTGGACAGCACGTCGGTGAAGAAAAGTTTCTTTCTACGGCGTCGTTTTCTTTTCTGTGGAGCCGGGTTAGCTTCGGGTTTTGATACGAATTCTGGTTCGTGATTATGGTTGATTTCCTTGGAGGGTTGGGGCTGCTCGGAGGGGGAGTCTTCGGGGGCAGGGGACGCGGCGGAGTGAGGAGCTGTTTGAGGAGGGGAATTTTGATGGCCAGCAGTGGAGTCGGGGTTTAGGTTGTCGGCGACGATGGTGTCCGGAGGGTTTGTAGCTGGATCGGCAGCGGAGTGAGTAGGGAAATTTTGATAGCCGGCGGTGGAGTCGGGGATTAGGTCTTTGGAGATGATGGTTTCCGGAGGGTTTGTAGCTGGATCGATGGCGGAGTGTGCAGGGGAATTTTGATGGTCAGCGGTGGAGTCGGGGATTAGGTCGCCGGAGATGATGGTCTCCGGAGGGCCCGGAGCTGTCCCAGTGGCCTCCATGCTGAGGAGTAGTCACCGGCGGATCGTAGCCGTCGAAAATATAACAAAGAGACAGGGTTACCGTCGATATAATATCGTTTGCGCCTCTATTGAAGATCAGAGCCGCCCAATTTATTAATAAACTGTATTTGCTTGCTCTGGTTTTTCCATGAAAAGGGAATGGCCAAACCCTCACTTTGGAGCTAACAGATCAAACCCTCGCCATCGGAATTGGGAAATATTTCTCCTTGAGACAGCGTATATGTACCAATTGGAAATCGGGTCAGGTGAAAATGATTTAATTTAAATTTTTTTACGTGGATGTCCAGCTAGGTTTTAAAAAATAAATAAATAAATAAATAAATAAAATCGTAGATTATATAACGGATGGAAAAAAAATTGAGTGTTGTTAAGAGTTTGGATTCCCTCACCTACAATCTCATCATCCATTTACCAACCGTACGACACATGAAAGCATGGGGTGGTGAGGCTAGATGAAAGTCACCTGCGTCTAGTCTGACTATCTCCCGCTGTCACGTGTCGCGCGGTGACAAAGTAGGTAAGGGGATTGTAGTGAGATGATCACATCCCACTACAATCCCCTTACCAGTGAGGTGATCACATCCCTGTTGTTAGCGGATGAGATCTTAGGAGGCTAAAAGTGAGGCATCCAATCTCGCGTCGCCATGTGTACAAAAGCAAGGGGGTGTTGCAATTTTTTTTTTAAAAAAAAAACTGATTTTATACACGTGACGACGCGTGATTGGAGGCCTCACTTTTAGCCTACTACGATCTCATCCGTGTTGTTAGATGTCCAACCAGCTTGCACGCATCATGACTAACTCATTGACCTCAAATATAATGATGAAGGTAAACCTCTAGTGGTCCTTTCAAGGTTATTATCCAAAATTTTTATTATCCAAATAATCTGCGAGTTTTGATTTAAATTTAACTTATATTTGTGTTGATTACTTAACGATTATCCAAATTTTGAAGTAGGCTATACCTGGTCTTGAGAATCCTGTCGTCTTAGTCTCAAAGAAAATCGTGGAATATGTAAACCAGAAGCTCATCCACGATTATCCAAATTTTACTTCTATTTGTGTTGATTAATAAACGATTATCCGCATGTTATTATGCAACAATTGGGATAATATCTCATAACATATTTTCTATTTTATCTTCTAAATATACATATATCTATACATATAGCATTGTGTTTAATTCATTCCTAACTAATATATATAATATTATCTCATTGAACGAGTAACATGTTACATGATAAGATAGAAGATGTGACAGAAGATCTTTTGCCTCAAAATTGAAAAGACAATTTTCTATTAAAAAACTTCAACTGTTTTTATTATCGAACAAAATTAACAAGTGTATGAAAAAAGGAAAAGGAAAAAAAAGAATAAACTACAATTAAGACTCTTTGAGTTCTTTTCCATTTTTTTGATTTATTTGTAATGAAATCAAGTTTCCATTTATGCAAACTACGACATTAAATATTTACATCATCACTATCTACGAAAAGGGTATAATATCCATTTTAGGTCAAAGAGCATTTCCATTTAACATAGCTCTTGTGCTACCTTCATTTCAATACACTCGCAAGGAAAATGTATCAAAAATTTCAATCTATGGTCGGAGGTTTAGGATTAAGACAATGGGTTTGGAGAAATCCAAACCCATTAAAGTTGTTTGTTTGAGAAAATATGGGTGTGAGTTTCAGTTTCATAACCAAGTATTTAGTAATGGATATCGTTTTTTTGATATACTAGCCCCTGTCTATCAATATGGCGAATGAGAGGGAATGAAGGTCAATGTCGGTCAACGCCACCGGCCACCATCCGCCGCCGGTCGGTCACTATTCCGGTCGGTCAAACTTTTCCAGTCGTCCACATTCAATACACATTTCAATTTCGATACGTTCCAAACAACATCAATGTCTATCATATCTATTTTCACTTCAATACCAAACAATTGTCACTTTTATTCCCAAATCCATATACTCCAAATGCATACCCTGTCATACTCATTTCGATTCTGATTCTGATACCCAAATGCGAACTAAACGCCACCCAAGATATGATCTATAAAAAAAGATCCGACTACAACTGTTACTTTATCACAGTAGTATGAGGATATCCCATACTTGAAGGGGTAGCTTTAGGGTGCTTGATGCATCACGGAAAAGCTTTTCATCATGATAAGTGCATTGTGGTTGGTTCCTATGCTCAGCAAAAACACAAGTCTAATAATGCATCAGAAACATAGTGATGTGGAGCAAAAGGTGAAATTTCTCACTCCGGAGTTTCTATCGTCCCACTTCCAAAGTGCATGCATGGAGAATGTAAATTAGGAGTCCGCCGGCCTCCTAGATTGGGTGAGATCTTACGTAGTGACCTACACAAGGTGTCCCCCCGCAAACCAGGCATTCGGCATAGCAGCAGAGGAACACCCATACTGTCAGTCTCATTGGAATTGAACTCTTGACCTCTTGAAACAAATCTCAACTCGAGTACCAACTGAACTATGCCCTAAAGACATTATGTGGCTTAACATTAGTGCTACATAGGGATGATATAACGATACATTTGACATTTTTAATGCAATCCTTAGTGATAAACCATAATTAATCGTCTGTTAGTCAGCACCAGTCAACGGTATAACTCCTGCAGTTCAGCTCACAAGAATTGCTGTTTGGCAGCTCAGCGCCCAAGCATTGCTGTTCAGCCTTGGCTGCACTTCAGCGGAGCTGTATAACACTCATTATATTGTCGAAGAATATACCAAGGTTTGCACCTCGGCACCAACTTCAGCTTATGTCCAAGTGCCGCACTTCAGACTACTTCGGCTAGATTCGACCTTGCACTTCGGCAAGGCTTAGTTGGGCACTTCAGCAAAGGAATCAAGCACAACGTTACATCAAGGAACCGTCAGGCAGAAGTGCAATTCAAATGTAGTGACTACAGCTGGCTATTCAGCCTGTACACGCCAAGGTCACAACAGCCGGCCTATTAGTCACATCAGCCAATCTACTGGTCACATCAGCAGACCTACGGCGTCATAGGCTTTCTGCCCCAAGCAAACATCTCATCCGCCATCAGAGGCCAAAGGTGGGAAAATGTTAATAAAAGCAAGCCAATACAGACGAGGAGAAGGGTCCGAAAAAAGATAAAAAACATTCTGATCCTAAAGCCAATTCATACACTTTGCTCTTCAGCTCATACTGCGAGAAACACTTAACTCACCTTCTAAATTATATTCTCAGTGAGAAATGGCCCAAACTGACTTGAGCATCGGAGGGTTTTTCCTGGGGCCAACCCCCCGGGACCTCTGATCTGTGTTTCCTTGTGCATGATATTTTAGAAGCTATTCCAGCTACTTTCTTTTCTCCAGCTGACGACGTTAATTGGAGGTCATCTTGACCCTTGGTGAAGATCCGGCTTTATCATTTGGCGCTAGAAGGAGGGCCCCTTAGTCCCTTAATCCAGTAAAAAAGTTCAAACTCAAAACAGCCAACGTTTACCTATGACAAAAGGTCGTCGAGAAGGTTTAGGTGAGTCATCCAACCTACCACGACGTATGGTTACGCGTTCAGGTGTCCCAGAACAGGTTTTCCGGGTACCTGAATCACCTATGCCTAATCATAATCCTGTCCTGGAAGTTTCAAGGGAAGTAAGGGATAAAGCAATAAAATACGTTGTTGAGAACATGGAAGTGTTCGAAGCCATGGTACAGCATCTCAAAGGCAAGCAACCAGAGGTGCAAAATATGGAGGTAGATCCACCTCTTCCCCATAGAGAAGTATCACAAGGCCAGTTTTCTAGACCGCATAAATGTTTTATGGCGGATGCTAGAAGACACAGTTTCAAAGCTCCAACTGTGGAGTCAGAACATATGTCCAGACCTCACTTAAGTGTGAGGTCAAAGTCTCTGAAAAGCGTCCCCAGGGACAAAGAAGTTCCTCGCAGGCCGAGAGCTTACTACGAAGAGCACAGGCAAAAGTTTGTGCAAGCAGTCCAGAAAAGTCCTTTTTCCTGGGATATAGCAGAGTATTTGGCACCGGACAGCTTTAAGGTGCCAAAGATGGACTTATGATGGGACCACAGACCCAACGGACAATCTCTTCCAGTTTCAAACTGCAATAAGTCTGAAAAACATCCCAGACCCTTTGCGTTGCAAGACTTTCCCTTTATATTTCAGGGAAAAGGCCAGGAGATGGTTCCAAGAGCTTCCATCAAAATCTTTGAAGTCCTTTAAACAGCTGGCACAGAAGTTCAAGTCACAGTTCGTGTCCAGCACCCCATTTGTGAAGAACTCATCCCATCTGATGACCTTGAGACAAGGTCCAGATGAATCTGTGTTGAAGTACATACAGCGTTTCTCAGACGAGTCACTGCAGGTCAGTGACAGAAACAAGGGTGTCAAAGCTGCAGTTTTCATTAATAGGCTCCGAGCTGGTCGCCTCTTCTCCCAACTGGCTGAAGAGGGACCTACAACTCTAAGAGAATGCTTAGAGAAAGCTCATCAATTTGTCCGAGGAGAGGAGGCAAACAGATTAAAGAGAGAAGCCGAGCATGGAGCCCGGCAAGAAAGCCGATCTAGTTCAAAAAAGGAAGATCGGCGCCATGAAGAGAAAAACCGTGATCGGTGCAGTGCGTTCGATCGCATAAGCGGAAAGGACAAGGGTGGTAAGGAGGGCTTACCACTGTTGGCCTAACAAGAGTATATTTTGACCGTCATGGAAAAAGACGATCTGAGGACAGATCCAGAGCCTCTGTACGGGCCTAGGACAAAGAGGAATCCTAAATTCTATTGCCGCTACCATAGAGATATCGGGCATGATACAGAAGATTCCAGGCAGTTGGCTCAGGCTATTAAACGACTGATCGAACAAGGTCATTTAAAACAGTTTTATGACCCTCGATCACGCCTGAACAACCGTCTGGATTTCCACAAGGACCCCCAGAAAGACAAGTGCCGACCAGAGTCTCCGCCTCGGTATCACAGGAGTGATGATGATGGAGAGCAAGGGAGATGAGGGGATGCAGGTCAGCCCCAAGTCAATGCGATTATATATACAATCTCTGGAGGTCCATCTCACTCAGGCCAAGGAGCACCTAGTTCCTCAGGAACCTCGTCAGATCCATCATCTAAAAGAGCCAAGATGGCAAGAGAGCTGGCTTATGGGCCGAAAGATCCCATTCCTCTGGACTCCAACAACACAGGCTTAGTGATAGAGTTGTGCATACACCTAGCTCCTGATAAAGTTGTGCAGGTCTGACGTGTCTATGTGGATACCAGTAGTGCCGTGAACATAATGTTCTATCGGGTATATCAGCAGCTGGATTTACCCGATTCCTTGATGAAACCAGTTATCTCTTCCTTGTATGGATTCACTGGAGCTGCAGTGCGGCCAGCAGGTCTGGTCACGCTCAGCTGCAGTTTTGGCAAACCCTCGGCCTATCGGTGCATATGGATAGACTTTGTGGTTGTCAAGGACGTATCCCCATACAACGTCATATTAGGACGCCCAGCTTTGGTGGCATTGGAGACCATTGTGTCACCTCTGCATGTCAGCATGAAGTTTTCCACTCCAGGGGGAGTGGCAACTATACAAGGTGATACACAAGTGGCACAGAGTTGCTACGCTATTGCCACTAAGGGAAATGAATCAGTTCAACAAGTCAGTCTTGATGAACTGATACCTTCAGATGAAGAATACTTGCAGTCGCATGATGCAGTACAAGACTTTGTCCTGGATCCAAGCAGACCTGAAAATGTCATAAAGATCGAAACCTGGATGCCGTCCGAACTGTTAGCTCAGCTGCAGGATTTGCTGAGAGAATTCGCGATTATTTTTGCATGAACTGCTGAAGACATGCCAGGGATTTCATCACATCTGTCTGAGCATAAACTAAATGTTGATCCTTTGGCGAAGCCAGTAAAGCAGAAGAAGCGACACTTTGCTCCAGAAAGGAATAAAGTCATTGAAGAAGAAGTCAAAAAATTACTGGCTATAAAATTCATCGTTGAAGTGCTTTATCTGATCTGGTTGGCTAACCCAGTGGTGGTCCCCAAGCAGGATGAATCTTGGAGAATGTGTATAGATTACACTGACCTCAACAAAGCATGTCCAAAAGATTGTTACCCACTTCCGAAAATTGATAGGTTAGTGGATTCAACACTTGGGCATGAAATCTTTGATTTCTTAGATGCCTTTAAAGGCTATCATCAGATTATCGTGGCATTAGAAGATCAAGAAAAAACTTCTTTCATAACAGAGTCAGGCACTTATTGTTATGTAACTATGCTATTTGGATTAAAGAATGCCGGGGCCACCTATCAACGTCTGGTCAATTCCTTGTTCAGTGAACAAATTGGCCAGATAATGGAAGTCTACATTGACGATATGCTTATCAAGAGCAGGACTCTTGATCAGTATATTCAAAACTTAAGAGAAGTTTTCACCGTGCTGAGAGACTCACGCATGAGACTAAACCCAAAGAAGTGTACGTTTGGAGTATGCACTGGAAAGTTTCTGGGGTACATGGTTTCCAAAGAAGGGGTACAAGCAAACCCTGCTAAAGTTGAGGCTATAAAAAACGTGCATCCCCCAGGAATGTAAAGGAAGTGCAGAGGTTAACGGGCCGAATTGCCGCGCTGAGCAAATTTCTATCCAAATCTGCTAAGAGGTCCCTTCCTTTCTTCCAGGTCTTGAAGAAGAAGACAGCTTTCCAGTGGAACGATCAATGTCAAAAGACCTTCGACGAGCTGAAGTCCCATTTGGCTGAGGTACCAATGCTTACTTCACCTCTACCCGGAGAAGAGCTTTATATATATCTCTCAACGTGCAAAGAAGCCGTAAGCGCAGTCCTGCTCAGGGAACAGGATAATGTGCAAAGGCCCATCTATTTCGCAAGTAAAATTTTTACATGGGCCTGAAGTGAGATACCCTAACACTGAGAAGGTAGTGTTGGCACTTGTAGTGGCAGCGAGGAAGTTCAGGCCTTACCTGCAAGCTCATCCTATTATAGTGGTCACTGACCAGCCCTTAAAACAAATCTTATCAAGACCAGACACATCTGGCCGAGCTGCAAAATGGGTCGTGGAGCTTGCGGAGTATGATATTCAATACAAATCAAGAACTTCTATCAAAGCCCAAGCATTAGCAGATTTCCTAGCTGAAGGGATATCCGTGGAGGAAGATATCAAGCCAGTGGCTGACTGGACATTATATGTGGATGGGTCTTCCTTCAAGGATGGTTGTGGAGCAGGACTCCTAATCATCAACCCCAACAAAGAAGAATTTGAATACGCCTTGCGATTTGACTTCGAATCAACCAACAACGAGGCGGAATACGAGGCCCTCATAGCAGGACTGGGCCTCGCGAGAAAGTTGAGGGCAGAACGAATCATCTCTTGAAGTGATTCACAACTGATTGTTTCTCAGGTCAATGGGGATTATGAGGCCAAAGAGGAAAACATGAAAACATATTTGGCTAAAGTGCTGCAGCTCGGACAGGCATTCGAGCACTTCAGCATTGAACACATCCCCAGATCTGCCAACAAAAGAGCTGACGCGTTATCTCGGCTAGCATCATCCACATCAACAACTTTGGGAAAAAAGATAGTTGTGGAGCTGGTGAAGCATCGTGCTTATGATGCTAATGAAGTGCTGCAAGTGGACTATCGCAATACTTGGATGTACGAACTCGTTAATTTCTTGCAACATGGAGTTCAGCCCGAAGACAAACGTGCAGCTCGGCGTCTTCGTCTGAAGGCAATAAGGTATACCCTTTTCAAGGACCACCTTTATAAAAAGTCATTTTCGCAGCCTTGGTTGAAATGCGTGACTGAAGAGGAAGGAGATTACATCCTTCAAGAAATGCGCCAAGGAATCTGCGGAAATTATTCTGGTGCCTGGTCGTTGGCAAGGAAATGCTATCTTGCTGGATATTACTGGCCCACTCTGCGACGTGATGCAGAAGAATTGGTCAAAAAATGTCCAGCATGCCAAGTCAATGCTCCAATGACACGTTTGCCAAGCCAAGAGCTCACTTCTATTGCAAGCCCCTGGCCATTTGTACAATGGGGGATAGATCTTGTTGGACCTCTGCCCCAAGCTCCAGGATCAATCAAATTTTTGGTTGTTGCCATCGAGTACTTCAACAAATGGGTATAGGCAGAACCCTTAGCTACAATAACGGGGAATCAGATCAAGAAGTTCTTATGGAAGAACATCATATGCCGCTTCGGCCTTCCACAAGTCCTCATATCAGACAATGGAAAACAATTCGCTGAAGACCCTGTTAAGAGTCGGTGTGCCGAGCTCAAGATTGAACAGCGTTTCACTTCGTTAGCCCACCCTCAAGCTAACGGACAAGTTGAGTTGGCCAACAGAACAATCAAGGATGGACGGAGAAAGCGTTTATACCAAATTGGAGCGAGTTGGGTAGAGGAGATCCCAAGCGTATTATGGGCATATCGAACTACTCCCTCTACTTCCACTAAGGAAACACCGTTTTCCTTAGTATATGGCACTCAGGCGATCATCCCAGCCGAAATTGGTTCCAGCTCTACCCGAACAGATTATTACTCTGTTGGAACCAATGACCAAGAGTTACGGTTGAATTTGGATGAACTGGAAGAGAAAAAGGAACGGGCTCATGTCCGCATGGCTCAATACAAGAATCTAATTGTGCAATATTACAATTCCCGAGTACGGCCAAGATCATATCAAGTGGGGGATTTGGTATTGTGCAACAATAAAGCAAGCCATGCAGCACCAACTGGAGCTCTTAATCCTAAATGGGAAGGACCTTACCGGATAGAGGAGGTGCGCTCAAATGGGGCTTATAAATTACAAACCTTGGAAGGCAAAACTTTACCAAGAACTTTGCATTCTACTCATTTAAGGCTTCTACATCAATGATGAATTTCACCTCAGCAGGTCTGAGTGGTTTTCCCAAAGAAGTCTTTCATGGTTTTCTTTTTCTAGCAGTGCTAGAAAAATGTAAATTATTTATTACCAGTGGTACTGAAGATTGAATAAAGCAATGTTCGTGGAAAAGTCGACTTGTGGTTCATTCATTTTGCCTAAATGGATTAAGTAACAGGTTTTACTTTATCTAAAAATTATTATCAGTGGCAAGTTAAAGCATGTCTGAGCTGCACTTCAGTCAAACGGCGAAATATTTTGGCGGAGCCAAGGGTCGAGGCTAAATATAAATATTTGCATAACTATTGAAATAGAGCAAATGAAAATGGAACTTCGCAGTGCAGAAGATCAAATATTTGCATAACTATGGATATAGAGCAAATAAAAATGGAACTTCGCAGTGCAGAAGATCAAATATTTGCATAACTATTGAAATAGAACAAATGGAACTTCGCAGTGCAGAAGATCAAATATTTGCATAACTATTGAAATAGAGCAAATGGAACTTCGCAGTGCAGAAGATCAAATATTTGCATAACTATGGATATAAAGCAAATGAAAATGGAACTTCGCAGTGCAGAAGATCAAATATTTGCATAACTATTGAAATAGAGCAAATGAAGATGGAACTTCGCAGTGTAGAAGATCAAATATTTGCATTATTGAAATATAGCAAATGGAACTTCGAAGTGCAGAAGATCAAATATTTGCATAACTATGGATATAGAGCAAATGAAGATGGAACTTCGCAGTGCAGAAGATCAAATATTTGCATAACTATTGAAATAGAGCAAATGGAACTTCGCAGGGCAGAAGATCAAATATTTGCATAGAGCAAATGGAACTTCGCAGTGTAGAAGATCAAATATTTGCATAACTATTGAAATAAAGCAAATGGCACTTCGCAGGGCAGAAGATCAAATATTTGCATAACTATTGAAATAGAGCAAATGGAACTTCGCAGTGCAGAAGATCAAATATTTGCATAACTATTGAAATAGAGCAAATGGAACTTCGCATTGCAGAAGATCAAATATTTGCATAACTATTGAAATAGAGCAAATGGAACTTCGCAGTGCAGAAGACAAATACTTGCAATAACTATGGATATAGAGCAAATGAAAGTTTCTCAAACCGAATACAAACACTTGCAAACTATTGAAATAGAGCAAGTAAAACTTTGCAGTGCTGAAGACAAGTACTTGCATTAACCATTGAAATAAAGCAAGTGAAACTTCGCATGCGGAAGACAAAGTCAGTGAAGGAAATGGAAGCATGCTGAAGAGCAGGAGTTGGAAAAAAGTGGATTTTCATTAAATAAATCGTCTATTACAACTACAATAGATTACAAGAAACAATCCTAAACTACTCCTCCTCCTGGTCGGCCTATCTGAGGTCAACTCCTTCCTTGAACTGCTCAAGGAGCTTATCAAAAATAGCTTCAGCCTCAGTGTTGTAGAGATCGGCAAGTTGAGGATGCTCCTTATCCAGGTTTGGATAAACTTCTTGACAAGCGTCAATTGCACAAGTCTGCCCCATTGCCAAAACAGCCCCTTGCATCTTCAGCAGATTCTCTTCATAGTACTGAGATTTCCTGAACTCAGCAACTGCAGATTTCTTGATCTCTTCAGCTTGAGACTCAAACTGAGAAATGAGCTCAGCTTTGCTCTTCTTTTCTGCTTCAAGCTCCTGAGCCAGTTCATCTTTGATCTTCTGATCTGCTTCAGATTGGCTCTTCAGTTGGGACAGTTCTTGTTCAGCACCATGGAGTCCCTTCTGGAAAGACTCCAACTCAGTCTGGGTCTTGGTGGATGCCAGCTCTAAGTTGGAGATAACTCCCTTCAGCTCGTCCACTTGTTAATTGGCCACCACAAGCCGAGTGGCGGACTCCTCTTTTCCTTCTCTAAGTTGGGAATTTTCAGATTTCAGGGAGTCCAACCCTGATTTCGTTGAGTCCATCTCTGACCTCAACGTCTTCAGCTCAGCATCCATCTCATCCAGCCTAAAATCATCAGGTCTTGCCGTCTCAGCCAACTCATCATTGGCCCTTTTCAGTTCAGCATTGGCCACAGAGAGCTTCACCACCAAGCTGCACATTTCCTCAGCTCTCCTCAGCATGTCACACTCCTGGGCAAGGTACTGCAATAACCAACATGATCAAGTTATCATTTCAACAATCTAAGTAAAAGGATTGTAGGATTTGAAAAAAACTCACCAAGGACATGTTTCTAAAGTACGTGTCAAAGGCAGACTCCCAGTCCTGGCGTGCAAATTGGGCCTCATTCACAGGCAGCACGGGCAGATCAGCCAACTTTCTTGCCACCCCTGGATGAGCCGCAGTATCAGCAACTTCGTACACCAGGTTCCTCCATTCGCGGCGATATTGATGGGAGGGCTCCCCCTCAGATGGAGCTTTCCCAAGAGGATGTCGGGGGGAAGCCTCTCCTGAAGTAATCACAACTCCTCCAGTAAGGGCATCCTTTGGATCCCTGATAATTGACCCCCCTGGAGGAGAAAATGAGGCCGCTGAAGCTTGAATAGAAACTGGTGCAGCACAAACTGGATCAGGAACTGGTGCAGCGGGACTAGATCAAAAGTGGGTGCATCAGGAGCTTGATCATCATTGGATGGCACAGCTGGTGGAGTCACATTGGCTTGAGGAGCCTTGATGATGACCTTTGAAGGAGGGACAGTCTTCTTGACACTTGCCCCAGCCTTTGCAACAGATTTGGGAGGCAAGGCTGGGGCCCCAGAAGTTTTCTTCTTCAGGGACTGAGCTGCAGCCTGAATAGATTTCTTGGCTGCAACAGGAGTGCCAACAGAAGTTTTGGCTGCTATAAAAGCTCAAGTTAAAGTGCTGAAATAAAACAACAACAATATCAACAACAAAATTGCTCGCCTTTACCTTGTTTGGATGAAGGAGCGACTAAAGAAGCAGGCAGGGCCCGCACCTCGGTAGGAGCCTTGGAAGAAGGCTGAGCAGAGGAAGAAGGTTGTTCATCCTCTCTCTTTCTCTTCTTGGGAACCAGTTTCTTCAATTTTCCAAGATTCTCGGACACCATGTGTAGCGCCCCGACCCGGACAGCGGAATCCGAACCGGTACACCCGTCGTAGCTTACTGAGAAGACTACAAGACGTCTCATCTCTTGAATCCACATCATCATTGACATAGGAGAAATAAGCGCGGAAACATGTATATAATAAATCTCCACCATCAATTCAATACATCAAATGATAATAACATCTCTAAGGGTAGTCACAGTAATAACGAACTAATTCTCAAGTGTATGAAAGAACTGAAATAAATAACAACTGTGTCATCTAGCTCCCAACATGACTCTATATATCCCATTCAGCCCACTCGCCATTGTCTTCTATGAATATCATG
Organism: Eustoma russellianum; assembly: GCA_036186865.1. NCBI lineage: Eukaryota > Viridiplantae > Streptophyta > Magnoliopsida > Gentianales > Gentianaceae > Eustoma > Eustoma russellianum. The sequence continues at coordinate 2,341,517 of AP025074.1, read as the reverse complement.
TCATAGCTAGGCTCATCTGCAATCACAAAGGTAGTACCCTTAGCGAAAAACGCTAGCAAGTAACCCGCTTATAAGACATACGGGATCAACACATGGCAAGACATGAGTAATAGATAATTCAAGGGAATTGTGGAGCACATGTCTTGTAAAACTTCCAAATATATAGGCGAATAACGTAATAAAGCAAGTACAACAATTTGCACGCAAATAACAATTCATTGGCTATCAAATACCACGCACATCCATACCACATTGACTCACGTGATGCATGTCAAAATATGCACTACACTACATAGTCACAAATGCATGAGCCATTTCTTTTCAAAACAGTGCAATGCATGTCAGAATGTCCGGTCTCGTAACTCGTAACCCTGTAACGCACCCCGGCTTATATTTCCATCCCGGTTAACGTTACAGGCTCGTTATGCTCTGTGATGCACCTCGGCTTATATTTCCATCCCGATTAACATTGCAGAGGACTTTATACCCTGTAACGCACCCCGGCTTATATTTCCATCCCGGTTAACGTTACAGCCTTTTGTGTCCTGCAATGCACCCCGGCTTAAATTTCCATCCCGGTTAACATTGCAGGTCACCTTCGCAAATCTGTGCCGAAGCACATCTCTTTTCAAATCAATATGCAAATGCAAGTGCTATGATGCAAGACTCCTCGTCTCATTCACATTTCTCGTTCTCGTATGCAATTCACATTCACATGCGCAAGTATAAGCAGCACACCAGATACTAACTTACACATCAAACTTAAGCTTCGACAAACTCGTCATTACTTAGTCCCGATTCTAAAGTTCACAACCAGTGCGAGTATCCCTATCCTTCCTTCATTGAACTCTAAAACACCTCGTACGTTCATCTCCTAACCCTCCTAAGTCATCCACGTTGAACTCCGATTCGAATACCCTTCAAATTCTCCAAACTTGATTCACCATTTTAAGTCATGTTCCCAAGACTTAGACTAGTCTTAATCAGGTCCTAAGAAGTCCCTAAGGTCACCCAAAGGGTCCCCTAGCTTCCCTCTTTCTTCCCTTACTTTCCCACAAAACTGGTTGACGCCATACCCTGACGTCGATCGATCTACGTACGTCATACCCTGACGTCGATCGATCGACGTCCATCTGAGGCACGTCGATCTCTCACTCAACCTACGTCATACCCTCACGTCATACCCTCACTTACTACACGTCATACCCTCACGTCATACCCTCACTTACTACACGTCATACCCTCACGTCATACCCTCACTTACTACACGTCATACCCTCACTCTGAAGCACGTCGATCTCTCACCTGCTATACGTCGATCGATCGACGTCATAAATTTTCAGAATCTTCATCCTGCGATTTCTGCATCAACTGCAGACCTATATCCCAATCGTTTTCCAACGTTCTTCCCACCAATCCAAGCCTAGTCTTCTCTATCAATCCCTTCTTAACCCTCTCAAACAAGATCCTTCATATTCACGTCAACGATTCAATCCTAAAACTCGAATTTTTTTATCAAATCCACCCCAAAACCTAACCTTTCCACTTTTCTCTCCCTTCAACCGCCATCTTCAACCAAGAGGGATTCAAGGGAGGGGGATTTACAGGATCTCACGTAAACAATGAACAACAACAAGATTTCAACATACAATGGCCAAATCATGGACACCAAATCACATAAATCATATACACGTAATCACGAAAAGAAACTACTGCATGGTGATCCATTTAATATCAAAATAGGCCCTTTTTCTTTCGCAAAACGTAAGAACTTATAAGAAAGTTACTTGCCTTTGATTACTCGAAGAAGAAACGAAGAACGGACGAAGATTGGATGAAGATCTAGTGGAGTTCTTCGCCTAGGATTGAGGGGAGATGAAAACCACCTAGGAGGAGAGGATTTGTGTCGTTCTCTCTTCTGAGAAAACGGGAAACTGACGCTATGTCAGTTTTTATAAGGAAAGGGAAAAGTTTGGAGTTTCTAAATTATATCCTATTTCCCTATTTATCTTAAAGGATAAATCCTAATATTTAATTCAAAATTAAATCCTCATTAATTTCAATATTTAAACCCTCAATTAATTCCCATTAATCCTATTATTTAATTCGTAATTAATTACGGTTGACCGTCAATAATCTCATTTAATTCTTCTTTATCTCTTAATTATTCTACGGAGGGTGCGGGGCGTAACACCATGGTTCCTGCAAAACAGAACAACAAATTAGTCAAGATGTATGCATAACATCAAGAAGAGTCAATAGATGCCTAAAGCATGTAAACCTACCCAAGATTAAGGCTAAAGCAGAGGAGCCCAGAGTTTCATACTGATGCGAGGGCCACATTTGGTACAGGTTGGCCGCCCTTACAACCGACCTGTCCACCATCTTCTAGTCTACCGCTTGGGGAAGATGCAATAACCTTGAGGCTTCATCGCAGAATCTTTCGCTTGGCCTCTTGTTATCCGCAGGGCCGGATTTCCAGAGAGTTCTCCCGGATAACCCTATGGCCTTGACAAAGAAAAATCTGCCCTTCTAGTTCTTGACGGAAGAGGGAATGTTTATAGCGTGGTTAATAGCTTTATTAGGATGTCTCCTACTAAAGTAATACCAGCTTTCTTTGTGCTTACACACAAACATCCGCCTAAAGACGTCTAAGTCAAACTCAGCCTCAGCTGCTCTTAGGTAGAGCAGATAGCTGGCAATGAATTTTAAACCATTGGGCATGATTTGTGGTAATCTAAGGTGGTAAAAGTCAAGAATTTGAAGAAGAGGGCCAGGGACAGGACGGTCAAACCCTGACCTGAAGTATTCTTTATAAACTGTCTCATACCCAACGGGTGGATCATAGGCAGTTTGATGAGGAAGAGGCAAAATTGGAGAGAAGATGTCCCTATCAATGTTAAACTCACTGCAAAAGTGAGAGATATCAGTAATCTTTAAGGTGCAGGCTGAGCCCTGCACTATCGGAGAAGGAGAACCCCTGTCAAGAGATGGCAGGGGTACTGGGGCAAAAGAGGTGGCAGCAACCATAGAAGGTTCACCAGCAGGGCGTAACCTTCTTAGAGGACGGTTGTCCTCATCAGAATCAGATTTCTTATGAAGGGATTGAACCTCTTGGTCACCCTCCAGATCATCTGGGTAAGAATGAGTAGATATATTTTGGAAATCCGAAGAAGGAGGGGATGAAACAACGAAAGCCATGAGTAAGTTGAAGAAATGCTTACAGAAGAGTGAAGGGTTGAGCTGAAAGGAAGAGCACCGGAGTAGGATGAAGAAAGGCTTCGGAGACGAAGAAGATGCAGAACAGGCAGACGTGCAGAATAGAAGCAGAAGAAAAGAAAGGGTTAGGGTAACTGTCCCTATTTATAAGTGAGAAAAAACGGAAGGTCACAACTTTTCGTCTGAAAATTCGAAGAGGCGATGGTTAAAGCGTTTCTCCCTCGGGAGCTGAAACCGCCGAAAAGATAACGATGAGGTGTTGGAATTAACGCTTACATTAAAAGCGAAAGTTACGGCGCAAATAATAGGATAACTGCTCAGTTAATTAAGACACGTCACAGACTCATTAGAACAAGATTTGTCTGCCTTCGCAGTTCAGCTGAGCCACACAAAATCTGGGTGCAAATGATAAACCATAATTAATCGTTTGTTAGTCAACATCAGTCAACGGTATAACTCTTGCAGTTCAGCTCACAAGAATTGTTGTTCAGCCTTGGCTGCACTTCAGCGGAGCTGTATAACACTCATTATATTGTCAAAGAATATACCAAGATTTGCACCTCGGCACCAACTTCAGCTTATGTCCAAGTGCCGCACTTCAGACTACTTCGGCTAGATTCGACCTTGCACTTCGGCAAGGCTTAGTTGGACACTTCAGCAAAGGAATCAAGCACAACGTTACATCGAGGAACGATCAGGCAGAAGTGCAATTCAAATGTAGTGACTACAACTGGCTATTCAGCCTGTACACGCCAAGGTCACAACAGCCGGCCTATTAGTCACATCAGCCAGTCTACTGGTCACATCAGCAGACCTACGGCGCCCTAGGCTTTCTGCCCCAAGCAAACATCTCATCCGCCATCAGAGGCCAAAGGCGGGAAAAGGTTAATAAAAGAAAGCCAATACAGACGAGGAGAAGGATCCGAAAAAAGATAAAAAATATTCTGATCCCAAAGCCAATTCATACACTTTGCTCTTCAGCTCATACTGTGAGAAACACTTAACTCACCTTCTAAATTATATTCTCAGTAAGAAATGGCCCAAACTGACTTAAGCGTCGGAGGGCTTTTCTAGGGCCAATCCCCCGGGACCTCTGATCTGTGCTTTCTTGTGCAGGATATTTTAGAAGCTATTCCAGCTACTTTCTTTTCTCCAGCTGACGATGTTAATTGGAGGTCATCTTGACCCTTGGTGAAGATCCGGCTTCATCACTTAGCTACGCAGGTAGAAAAATATCGCATAACATAATATCTGACACGCTCAATGTCACATTGCTAGCACGACACCACGTATTCATTCTTTCACTTACCTGGTCTTGACTTCATCAAGTCAAGCACCTTTCAATTAAATGAACACATGTCATCATTTAGTGGTGTGACAAAAAGGTTAAAGATTGGGTCATATGATTCTTTCCTGGACTAGATTACCTATGGCTATGTGTACATTGTCTATGCTGGAGTCATCTTTTCTTTACAACGATTAAACTCAAATAGAACCTACGTTTTAAGAAAAATTCAAACCCGAGTACCAACTGAGCTAACTTAGAAAGAGTACTTTAACGTATTTTTTCCAACAGCTATGGGGCTCAAATCAACTTACCTTGATGAGCAAAAGGTGACAATGTAATCAGTGGCAGAGCAAGTGATGACTGAAAGACAAGACCAGATCTTATTACCACAATTCCTTCATCCACTTCTCCATCACACGACACGTGGCAGCAGGGGAGAGTGGTGAGGCTAGATGAGGTGATCCTCATCTAGCCTCACCACTCTCTCCTGCTGCCACGTGTCGTGCGGTGAGAAAGTAGGTGATGATATTGTGGGTGAGGAGATCCAAACTCCGGAAAGACCATCATAAGCATAGCTATAAGCAGCAGGGCAAGCAGTCTTGAAGAGAAGCAAGACCAAGAACAGTGAAGTGGAATTACAGTAAGCCATGAAAGCACTAATGGTATATGAACTAAGAAACTGAAGAATTAATGCATTCTCTTTTGGAGTTGAAATGAGTGTTTTGAATGTATTTATTTAAGCAAGAGATTAAAGAATGCTTAGGAGGCGTAATATGGATACCAATGCAAGTCCCGTTCGCTCCTATCCTTGTTTAAAAATCAAGAGATACTTTGCCTCCATCCATTTATTTATTATACGTACCGCCATACGGTATAACCATTATAAAAGTGGAAAATACATATGCAATAACATTACTCTATTGCCTTAGAAACTCTCGTTTATGGTGGGGTACAGGGGAGATCAGATATACGCAAACATATCCATGTGTTAGAAAGACAAAGAGGTTGTTTCCCGATGACCTATAATGAAAATTGCGTCAAGTTGTGTCGATCAACTGCTACTTCACAATATAAGAAGCGCAGCCAATTTAGTGAGTCAGTATGCTTTATTCCATCACATTTCAAAGTCAAGAGAAAATGTGTCATTGAATCCACTGGAAATGGAAGCCAAACTTAAAAATACATATAATTACAAGAAATCGAACCTAAGACTTAATATTGGATGTCTCAACTTTTGACCGTAAAGATATAAGCCTCGTTGACAAATATCAAGTGTCATATTTTACTCCCTTTGTGTTGTAATTTGGACGATAATGTTTAGTTAATCACCCGCTTTGTTAGGTATTTTTTTTCTTTAAGTAAAATTATTTTCGTAACCATTCATAAGAATATATTTTTAGTTAGTGAATTGGAGTACTGTCATATTTTTATTTTTAGAAATATGACAATGTTTTTAAGACAAATTAAAATTACAACTATGGCAATATTTTTACTGTAGATGGAGGAATTATATGAAAACTAGTTGTATATACACTGATAAGATAAAAGATGTATTCTCCAAAAGAGAGGAACTGTCATAGTCCTCTTGGAACCCGCTTGTCATGTAGTGGCTGCAAAATGTATCTAAATTCTATACCAAAAAATTAAAGTAGAATTCAGTACACCATCATATTAAATTAAGACTTTAATAACCCTTTTGGCGTGTAAAGTTAAAATTGGAACCTAACGATGAATCAAATACAATAATATGTGCTATTTGCTGGTAACGAACTCTTTAATATGATATAATTTGTTATTATAAATAGTTTTATTATTTTATAAAAATATATATTTCTTTTATATGGTGGAGAGTATGAGAAAAGAATGTTGAATTGAAATTTACAATATATGGTGTTTTAAAACATGAATTTGATGATTATAAAGATAAAAAGGCATGATTATTAGTCCATTCCTTCTAATTCTTAGTATATTATTTTTAGAAATACCAAAATATAGTCTAATTTTAGAATAAATATGTTAAATTATATTTTATTCTAAAAATATCCTTCTAAACAACCAATATAACAATAGCAAGTACTGTAATCAGGCTAAAACTAAAAACTGTTGATTGATTTAATTATCCAATTATACCAAAATAATTTAGAAACCACAAATACCTAAATGTGAAAGTGAGAGAAGAAACACAGATTTGAAAGACCATCATGTCTAGGGGTGAGCAACGGTCTGGTTCCGGTTATGACGGTTCTAGAACCGTTGGAACCCGAACCCGTTTAACATAGTATCTTTGAAACCGAACTGGAACTGTGAACCTGCAGAACCGTTTAATATGGTTCGGTTCCGGTTCAGAACCGCGTAGCTAACAAAGAAATAAATATATTATTATTAAAATATTAATTATTATTTATATAAAAAACCGTTGATTATTATTTATATAAAATGTTCTAATTATTATTTACTTCAATAGGGTTTTAAACTATTAATTATTATTAATCTAAAAAAATTATTAATTATTATTTATATAAGAGCTATTATTTATTATTTAGGTTTTAAACTTTTAATTAGTTTTTTAAAAAAACTATTAATTATTACTTATATAAAAAAGTAAAATACTATTATTTATACGGTTTGGTTCCGGTTCTAGCGGTTTATATAAATTAGGAACAGAACTGGAACCGTGAACCAAAAATCCGGTTCAAGAACCGAACCGTTAAAATTATGCAGTTCTAGTTCATTTTAAAACTCATATTTTCAGTTCGGTTCGATCCGGTTTTACGGTTCCCAATTTTTCCCGCGCCCCTAATCATACCACCTCCCATCCCATCCCCCCTCTCTCTCATAGTAACCACCTGAAAATAATGTGGTTATTTTAGAAATTGAGCAATAACTGAATCATAAAATCGGGGCTTTAAACCCTTCCGTGATTTCCTAACGAACTAACAATTCCATTTCTAGGTATGCTGATTCCTTGAAGATTATTGTCTTGAAAATTTGTATTCACACAAGAAACGTAGATTTGTCCTTCTAGCTGTCTGAAAAGTTATTTTCTTTCCTTTTCAGAAAATTACAGTGAAAATGTTAGGAAGATGGTGTAGAGCAGCAGGCACTTGTTCTAGGGTTTATGCAGCTAGGAACAGTTTAATTAATAGCCATTTGTCTGAATATCAATACGTTAATTATTTGTCCAAGGCTGCTACAGTGACGGAGCCCGATATTCCTGATACCTTGCAGAAAAACAACTCCCCTAATACTCAAGTAAGCTTGTGTCCTATTTTCTCCTCAAAGGGGCACAGATTTTACTATGCTATTGCTTATTAGTAGCTAAGGTCAATTATATGTCAAGTTTTTGGTTGGATTGAGTGAGAATTTTTGTACTGATGTGAAAGAATTTTGCCATGCTCTATATAACCAAAGTTTTGTCCTTCTTGTAATTTTATTTTATGTGGTTGGGGAGTTGGAGGTTAGAAGGGTTGCTTGGCTGGGTACATAGAAATGCGAAACTAGAAAATGGTATTGATGGGTTTCTTGCATTTGGTGTAGGTGAACTTGAATAAGTTGTTTTGGTCTAAGCCTTGTTCGTTAGCGTTGCCACCTGATTCACCACTTAGAATTGAAGATCCAAAGTATGACGGAATCAAGCACCTCATTTTTAAAATCATGCTCTTCTATAGCAAGCAGAGCAAGTCAATTCGTCAGGCCAATGTCATTTATCGGCGTGTTCTTTCGCAAGTCGATAAACCTGCTATCTATAATGGTAAGCATTACCTTTTGTGGTTAAGTCAGGGTAACGGACTGTTATTCAATGTTTCTGCATTCTAGTATTCGTTAACTTCCAAAATTGTCCAGCTGAATATGTGTCTCTAAAATTTTGAATGGGATTCGGCATGAGTCTACAGATGTTTAAGATATGCTAAACCTTGAGTTATGCTCTTGTGCAGTATTTAGCTTAGAGAAAACCTTCAAAACGACATTCTCCTTGCTTGTTATCCACATGTGGCTTTGCTTGCGCCGCTTAAAAGCAGAAGGAAAGGAAGGTGTAGACTTGGGTCAGTACTTGTATGAGATCTACAATCATGATGTGGAAGTGAGAGTTTCCAAAGCTGGGGTTAGTGATTCATTTTTATTTCTGTTGTTGAACTCTCTTTACTGTTCCCTCTTGCTTTATATCTACTCTTTCTTGTCTATTGAAATTCTTGTTAAATAGCCTGTTGTGGTTGGCATGAATGGATTTATTCTTTTCTCGTGGAGTTTCCTATATACAGGTATACCCACATAGATTATGTCTATGGATCTTTATGCACACATGTAGACCCCTTCACCTGCATACTCACACACATTCATATATTTGCACATTTATTTACCGACTCATATTCCATTTGTAGGCCAAATTGCTACGATGGATATTAGACAAACGATCTGTCAAATTTAAATTCTTTCCCAAGAAAAAAGGAAAGAAAGAAAATACATTTGTTGTTCCTGGAGCTTGATATACAAAAGAATTATTAAATCTTATGAATTGGAATGTATTCATGTGCTTTGTTATAGGGCTTTTAATAGATGTGGAACTAGTGTCTCTTCTTACATGTCAGTTACTGAATGAAACTTTAATGGTTGACCACAACCACAAGCTAGTAGCAATTTTGGGGTGCCCTTTCAAATTTACTAAATTAAACTCAAATACATAGCCAATAGAGGATTCTCAGCCTTCCTCTTGTCTTATCCAACTTTTTGCTTCTTAGAAACATGGTAGTCCTGGGATTTGAGACACATCATTCCAAGTTTTGAGATGGGTGATTGACGCTTAATTTCTTGTTATTATTGTATTCACAAGACTGTATCATTGAGGAAGCCACTTGGTATGGCTTCCAGAAAGACAAAGGGCCTGGCTGCCGTATTATTGCTTGATCTTGTACTGTTCCAGTATAGGACTTTCAATCCCGAAAGGGGAGCTGCTTCATTGGATGGCGAGCCTCTTTGCTTTCGTTGCAGTAGCTTTTCTAATGGGGGAAATGAGAAGGCAAAGGGTTTCTTCTGCTATAGATCCATGCGAATACTAATTCCAGAAAAGCAAGAGCTGATGAAAGGAGATTGTACTGATGTTTGTGGCTCATGTGTATGTATGTGCGAGTGTGTGTCTACATTCATGAACACATTGGCTGCCTTAGACCTCCATATAAATTCTTTGCACTAATTACACTGGTCTTGGAAAATAAAATCACTGCCAACTCAAGTACTGAAACCATCTCCAATTTTAAAGTTAAAAAAGATAAAATTGAGGAGTTCTTACATGCATACATCCTAGACTGTTTAATGTTTGTATTTTCTCATTGCAGGTCAATTTACTCTTAACCAAATGGGTAAAAGAATTGGAGAAAATATTTTATGGAAATATTGTCGCCTATGATACTGCCATGCTCCCTGAAGCAAAGCAAGACGAGTTGCAAAATGTTATTTGGAGGTATGTTGGTTGATATGATAGTGTTTCAGGCCTAACTGATAAATAATAACAGTTCAACCTATCTATTTGATGGCATAGTATATGGATTGGGTAGGATGCTCGTATTTGTGTTGTGTTGGGAACTTTTGGTTCTTATCGATCTAGTGACGCAATAATTTTTGCATACAATTATATTCAGCATATGGTTTTCGCTGTTCATTTACATGATCTCTGGTTTCAATAGTTACCGTGACAAAATTAACTGTCTTGATATGACAAGAATGGCTGCATTACGGTAAGTTGGCTCATAAAATTTAGCCCTATGAACAAAGAACACTTTTATTTTTGCTTGCAGCTTCTTTTCATCTCTTCTCTACCTATCAATTGGTGTGACAACACGATCCTTGAGCCAACACATGCTCAAGACTCCATCGTTCTCTTAATTTATTTATGTTATATACATATATATGTATATATGTGTGTAGTTTTGGTGGTGGTGGTGTTAGCCACTTTGATTTTCAGACCGCTACAATGGTGTCATTTGATTGGTCTTATTATTGCGCAAGACAGGAATGTCTTCTCTGATGATGGTTCATCTCCTGTGCCAAATGATGCAGCTTTGCTTCCGCTCCAGGTACGTGGTGCATGCCTGCTGTTCTGTATGTACTGTCACCAGTATTGTCTAATGCACATTGCTTTTTTGCTTGCTGATGGGAATTGCTCAAATAAATTATCTCATTCTAGTATTTGTTTTCCATTATTCTTAATGGCATTTCCACTTTCAGAATCTTGTATATTGAACTGATGAATAGCCATGTGCATCCAGAGTACTACCCCTAAGAGTGCACATTCAATATTATTGGTTATGTGACACAAGTATTTGAAGATTTGAGTGAGTCTTGTTTGCCTTTCTTTCCCTAATGTAATTTGTAGGCCATGTCAAGATATGTTCGCCGGGAGTCCAGTTGCTTGTCACTTACAGGTATGTCATGAATCTCCATTTCAGTGAGGTGTAGGTTTTAGTTTTCTTTAAACCCTTGGCAAGCATCTTAATGAAAAAAAGGGAAAATAAAGACTAGGCACCACAATATGCAGAAATGTGACAGCATTGGTGGTTTGGTTCAGAGGAGCTAAGACAAAGTGTCTTTATGTTGACGCCCTTGGAAATCTAATTTCTAAGTGAAAGATTGGAACCGGGTAATCTGAAAATGGGTCTGTTAGGTCCCTCAGTTTTGTTGAACAAGCACCTAACCTTTGAAATAAGTTCTTGCACGTTTGAGAAAACTGAACTTCCAACCTTAAGATCTACGATTTCAAATTTGAGTGTTCAATCAATAAAACAATTAAATCCAAGAGCTTGAAGGAGAGAGGGAAGGAATGCCTTAAAAATACTTTTAAGTGGTGCGGAAAAACACGGAAGTATCTGGGAAATATTATAAGCAGCCAGGCTCCTGGTAAATGCTACGAAGTAGAATTGCTTAAGAATAATGTTGATCAGAAGAATTCTATATTTCCCTTTCAGGTTTATAGCTTGAAAATTTATTAATAGGAAGGTATGCTCTTACTAAGCATCTTTCTAGTTCTAATGATGATTCTAAATTTGCAGATAAAGAAGCAGTATTTTCAGGCAACTTCGTGTTTACTCCATTGGAGAAGCCAAACAACTGATTGGCTCAGGCGAAGCCTGCATCGAATCTACCCCGAAAGAAGCAATAATCCAAATTATTATAGTGTGCCAAAGTCCTGTATTTGCAATTGAGATAAATCTCGTGGTTAAATATTAACACAGGTTTCCTAGCGTGTCCCAAGTGGACATGAGGCCTTTCGATGAAAGGAAGCAGGTTATCACATTTAGTATATCAGAAGGACGGCAGTTGATTGCTGTTCAACTTTTTTTAGTTTTTACCCTTGAAAGATCTGTTGTTGATCGCCTCCGGCATTTTGGTTTATAGCACACGCCTATCAGTTTATTGGAAAATAATTGGTACAAGCCAGTTGATGCTTTCTTTGTGGATTTTGTTCATGCACAAGTCGGCCTTGTATTGGTATGCTGTTTTCAGATGCAGCAGCTGCAGGAAGTTTACATCTTCTTTTTGACAGTGCAAGTGAAATGATCTGCATTTAGTTGATTCAAGGGCAGTCTTATACTCAGTGAAATCAAACTCTCTATCCTTAGAGATAGAGGTATTGTTTGTCTGTCTCTCACTCTTTCCAGACACTAACGATAGCTTTTCGTTGGGATATACTGGGTTCTTGTTACTACATAGCGTCAGAAATTTGTTCAGTAATTCGCTAGTTTATGTCTTCTCGCTATATTTCTGTGATCATTTCCAAGTGGAATTGATTAATGCATCTTTTGTGTAACTATATCTGGGTTTCTTCTATGACTCTTGATGCCCCAGTTAGTTTATTAATTTCTTTCATTTACTGCAACACAAAAGTTTTAGGTCGCCTTGTTTGCATAATGTCTAACTTATCCTTTACTTTAGTAGAAGGAGAAACATATGATAAAGCAAAGAACCACAAAACTACTTACATTGCCTTTCAAAAGGGATCTTGCAAAGCATTTCCAAAAAGTTATGCTTTCCTCTTCTGTTCACATTTTTCTTTTTCTTTTTGTTAGCTTGTATATAAACACCTCCCTTGACACGTCCACTTTCCTAGCTTTTCTTCTGGAATCTTTCGGACATCATTATACCAAATTAGCATGTCATTTGTACCTCGTGGACGAGTCATAGTGAATGGAGTTCAAAGATTAAGGACCTACCACTATTATTGGTGTCGTCGGTGCCAAAGATCAATCAGGACCATGACGACAAACCCTTATGAAATCATATGTCCTTCTTGTTTAGGCGAGGTTTGGTGTGAGCTTGATGTATCAAGTTCACGGCCTAATAGGTTTCTCTCACACACAAACACACTTGAGCCAACCTCAGGTGCACGGTTACTCGACGCATTAGCCCTCATGCTCGACCCTTCCATCAGGCACCAAAATCTTGAAGATGACTTTCAAAGAAGGCGTCGTGCACGCACCATTATCCAATTTATAGGCCCTGATCAAGCTCCAGCTCCAACACCACGAATTTCTTATGGTGAAAATGGAACCACCAGTTTACCACCTGCCAACACAGATGCTGCTGGTCTTTGATCAAAATGGCCTGGAAGAAGTCATTCAAGAATTGGCTCAAAATGACAGGCCAGGGCCGCCTCCTACTGCCACATCAGCAATCGAGGCCTTGCCAAGAGTTGTCCTCACACAAACTCATCTAGCAAATGATCCAACCTGTCCAGTTTGCAAGGATGAGTTCGAGGTCGGTGCAGAAGTGAGGGAGCTGCCATGCCAACACTTTTACCATTCTGATTGCATACTTCCTTGGTTAAGCCTCCACAACACATGTCCTGTTTGTCGGTACGCGCTGGAAAGTTCATCAGGTTCATCAATCAGTGATCTCCATCATGATCAAGTTGGAGGCTTTATGAATGGAGGAGAGACAGGAAGATCTATAGATTGGAGAGGGAGTCAACTTTTCTCCATGTGGCCATTTAGTTTATTCTCAAGTTGGGCGCAACAATACCATGGTTATTTTGAGGAAAGAGTACTGCTCAACCAGGTAAGCTTCATGAGCCACAACATTCTATATAACAAGGGTGGCAATTATTAGCCTCAGGGCATATCCAGTTGGTATTCTGGTTGGGGATTGCCACAAAGAGGTCACGAGTTCGAATCTAGGGACACGCACAATGTGAGTGTTCCTCCGCTGCTAGGCCAAAGACCTGGTTTGTGGAGGGACACCTTGTGTGTGTAACTGCGTAAGATCTCACCCAATCTAGGAGGCCGCTGGGCTCCTGATTTACATCCTCCGCGCAGCTCCTTGGGGCTGGACAGTGGGGGCCCTTTGGGTTGGGGTTCAACCTTTTGCCACAAAGGGTGGCAATTATTACGCGTCTATTAAATGTTTCTTCAGGCTGACAATACTAAATGTCAACTTTTCGGGTGTTGTCCGTGCTTTCTATTTAAAATTGATTAACCTAATTTTGTTTTAGATACTTATTTTCCATT